>JAEANM010020525.1:0-12081 GCA_017656035.1 Myanophis thanlyinensis
TAAATTATTAGCCTTCATTTAATTATTTTAACTGACTTTTAATTGTATTTTGTATCTTGTATTCTGTTTTTTATTGGTTGTTCATCACCCCGAGTCCCTAGGGAGAGGGGGCGGTATATAAATTTAATAAATAAATAAATAAATAAAATTAATAAATAAATAGTAGGGAATGGAGGTACATCATCATTGCTGACAAGAAGCAGCTGTTCCAGCCAAGCACATTGTTAATATTGTTTGACAAATGATGAAACTACTACCATGCAATTGTCTGTATAAAGCTGCTATAGATTCCTAAGTTATACCCCAGGATTTGCCTAAAGCTTGCTTAGATATAGAAACAAGGAAAGATTTCTTCCTCCCACAATTATAATTTATCCCAGAATTTTTAATGCTGCAGTCAGGGTATCTGTAACTGAGTTGTAAGATCTGTTTTCTATTTCTAAACTATTCTCAATTTATAAGTTCAAAATTTGCTTCTTAATTTAATCATTCCTTCTCTTTTTGCAACATCAGTCTCCTTAGAAATATGCCCACAGATTGTGAGTACCAAACAATTAAAGAATTTGAATTAATGAAATAACAATACCAGACAACCTTCTCAGACCAAAGAAGTAGAGGAAGAAAGTTAGGGTACCTGAGTCTGCAGTTGATACAGTATGTCACAGATAAATCAAGCTCAGAGAAACTTGAAAGCATTTTAGGAAAAGTGCTGAGAATACTAAGAAGTTTAGCAGACAAGTTATGCAAGGCAACCTTGAATGAACTGGACATAGCAAGAGAGAGAAAATGAAGAGGGCATATTGACAACTTTCAGATAGAAGAGAAAAGCAATAAAGAGCAAGGAAATGAGTCTGCAGAAAAGCAGGCAGAGGTTAAACACAAGGAAGTTTCCAAAACTGCTACTTCATAAAATCAGCAGACTGAAAAGAAGAAGAAAAAGGAATTGGAGGTATGTTCAGCATTGTATAGTCAGAAAAGTTTCAATATTTTAACATCTTCATTTTAAAGTCAGAATGGTTTTAATTTAAAAAAGAAAGAAAAAAGATTAAAAAATTACCATATTTTAAGTTAGATCAAGAAATTAGCAAAAGTTAGAGTTGTGATAATTTCTTTCTTTTCGTTTCCCCTTCTTTTCCTTTCTTTTCTGCAATATTATAAGAACTAAACACATGAGATCAGTCTTCCATGCACTTTTTACTGTGTGTGTGTGTAGGGCAGCATGGTGGTTCAGCAGTTAAGACATTGATTCGAGGCCCAAGCTCCACGCAACAGGGTGAGCTCATCCAACTTCTGCCAACCTAACAGTTCAAAAGCAAACAAAATCAAGCCAATAAATATTTTGGTATCACCACGCTTCACGATGTTATGCTGGCCACAGGACTGCAGGAATTACTTCAGACTGCTCTGGCTCAATGGCCTTGAAACTGAGATGAGTACCGCCCCTTACAGTCAGCAACATCTAGCAGAGTAAAATCCACTGGGACTCCTTTTTTTACATACATGCATACATACTTAATACAAATTGCATATATGATTCTGATATTTTTCCTAGAAAGTGGCCTACAAAGAACAGATTGCCAGCCTTTCTCTCCAAGAAATCTCACTGTATTTAGATGTTTACCTATCCACAATGATAGGCAGCCATGAAGAGGGGAAAAAGAGGGGCAGGTGCTAAAATGTACACCATGACATTGCAACAAAAACTCTGCCTCTTATGTAAATAATATTCCAATGCAAGTACCAAACAGCAAAGTTTCTATCAGGATCCCACTACATTTATAGACATCATGTTGATAGCCTTCTTGCCAATATATTTGCTTTTTTTTTAAAAATGAAATTGGTAGCCTCAATTTGCAGTTGTAAATTCTAAAGTTTTTATTTGAATATATGTGTGTGTGTGTGTGTGTGTATGTATGTTGTAGTATTTACAAATGATGTCTGTATATAAGAGTAATATTTTAATCGTCTGAGAAATATCTTAAGGGATTATTATCTCTATTGAGATACAAACTCAAGAAATCTCCACAGTTAAAATGGAGAAGCATCCAGGTCTGGGAAAATAAAATATAAAAGAAAAGAGAGAGGGGGGAGAGAGA
The DNA here is from genome assembly GCA_017656035.1 of Myanophis thanlyinensis. NCBI lineage: Eukaryota > Metazoa > Chordata > Lepidosauria > Squamata > Homalopsidae > Myanophis > Myanophis thanlyinensis. The sequence continues at coordinate 2,097 of JAEANM010020525.1, forward strand.
TTGTTAATGTAAATTGTGCCACCTTCCACATTTATTCTATCTATCTACACTCAGTATGTTATCAATCCTTCATTGTGATCAGAACTGTAAAAATCAAGACACATGTGCATTCAACAGATGGGAAGGGTACCAAGGATATAGACGTCAAGGACATCAAGATGATAGCTATAAATGCCTACAGAAAAGGTACCCGTAGCATTAATTCTATGAGAGTTATTTCTGAACTCATATAGCTATAAAATTCTATATGTTTGTACCCATAAAATATACTGTATTTGTTTGTTTAGCATACACCTAAACAAAAGTATCACAAGGACATTTCACAATCTTAACTCAGAGCTCTCTCTCCTATTTATCTACAAGGCCACACATAGCACCGTCAGAGCAAAGACTGTCTGAAAAATTAGAATAGCAGTGACATTGGCCTGGCATATTACTCACATCTGTTGTTGGTTTCACAGTTAGAAGGACTACCTGTCATACTTTGAAAGGAGATAATCTGTAGTAACATTACCATCTGCCTAAGCTAAGTCAAACAGGGAGTCTCAGTTTAAAACAATTATTTAAAAAGTGAGTTATCAGCACACTCTGGAGAGAAGATGTGTCCTGCTGTGCTTGTCTAGGCCATCTGTTGATAGGGAAGAACTGTTTGTGTGTCACTTACTGATGATCCCTAAGGCTTTGCCCAACTACATTTTTCCATGCCTGGCTAGGAAATGAAAAGAATGTATAAAAAGAAAGAGGGTTTAAAAATGAATAGAAAATAATTTATCAACTTTCTGAGTGAAGTGGTCCAAAGGTATGTTAGTCATGCATCGTGACTGCGAGTTATGGCAAAGGCAATTAATTGTTCAGGTGAAAGCCAGATTAGGGAGGTCAGAATATAGCAGAATGTAACTTGTCAAGGTTGAGAAATACTGATATAAAGTACACACACATTGCCTTGGGTTTCTGAGACTATAGTTATAATCTTTGGATGACATCTTCATAAAACAGTTTACTTTTATGCTAAATGAGCAGAAGATTCTGAACTAGAAAAGACATAACACTAACCACAAATTCAGATAAAGGTGTGACACCTTCCTCTTGTCTGCATTTCTAGATTCACTGAAAAGTGTGATGGTGATAACTCTGGATATAAATGGTCTTCTATTGTCATTCATGAGACCAGTTGCATATTAGTATGAACAACTAAAAGTTATAATTTGCTTTGTGTATATTTAAATATGACAAAATAATAGAAAAAAAATTAACAATATGGACACACAATCCCTTCAATAGTGTAGAAATAAGAGTATAGTGTATATTATCAACAGTAATTGCAACACTGACAAACAAGGCTTGTTTTATTTTGTTACAAGTAAGATATTTCACTTCCAGGGAAGAAATGGCAAAATAAGTAGACCAATTCTTTAATTCTTCTCTGGAAGAGGGGAGGTTTTGAGATTGCCTACAAGGTCCAGACAATGGCTTCTTGCAAGCAAACTGCAAGACAGTGGGCTCTGGTGGATTTAGAGCTCCTCAACGGGTATAACCTCTTGCTCAAACTATGTTAATGTAAACATCCTTTTCCAATCACTTTTGGAAATTACTTGTTAATTGCTTTATTATTATTAGTTATTAGGAGCCTTTGGCTTGACACATTTTACAGCATTGGTAAGTTTCTTCAATTATTAGTGAAAGATGATTTAAATACAACTTTAAAGACTTAAAATATTACTTTAATAAAAACAGCAAAATGATGATTAACGCTTTGCTTTCGGAAAGTTACAGATGGACTAAAGGTCCAGATAAATTTGAAATAAGATTTTGGGATTAATTATAAAGAATCCTTCCTGAGGGAAAAATGCTTTTTGTTAAAAATTCTTTTTTTTTTTTAAAGAAAGAAGATAAGACCTTAAAAATTGGGCACACAAAGGAACTAGAAGGAGCTAAAGATTACAATTAAACAAGAACATCTCTCTTCTGGAGAGATGGGCAGCAAATAAATTTAATAAATGAATAAAATAAGAATACTCAAACTTGATTTTCTAATACAGAATGAAAAAAAATTCATATTACACATATTGAAGGATAATTTTTAATATTTTTAAAATTTTTAAAACCCAGGACTTATTTTTTTAAGAGTATAGATAGATAGAAAATGGATTTAAAAATGACAGGTTACAAGAATGACATGGGAAAAAATGTAACACTGAACATGTAATACAAAAGAAACAAATGATGTTTTCATAATTAAGAAGTATTTTTATTATTAAAAGGGACATACCTATCAACAAACCATTTCTGTTATATTTTTTCTTTTTTTACTATAATATTTTTTCTTGTTTTTCTTTTCTGTATTTTCTATATTTTTAGTTTGCATTAGTTTTTAGTGTTGTAGTTGCAATTTTTAATAAAATTACTGTTAAAAAAAGAACTAGCATGTTTCTCTCTTTTTCATCAAAATTATCATACACAGCCCTTGAAAATAAGCTTTTGCATTGTGCAGCATTTTTGCCATTATATCAGTAATTATATCCTGATTCACCCATAAATGTGTTCTGTATTTGAGGTATCATTTTGACTTCTGTTCCAGCTTGCCTGAGGCTAATGCCAAGAGTTAATTCCATGTCCTCTTGGCCCTATGAAATCTTTTAGTTGTGCTAGAAGGATAATACCTAATCTGTTTCCTTATCTGATTGCTTCCTTGAATCCTGACCCATGTCTGCTTTTGACTATGAAGTTATCTCTAAGACTTGACTAATATTTTCTAATTTAGAACTAACTCATCCATTCTTGTCCTGGATTACATTCTTTCAGCTCTTTGTTCAACATACACACTATAGGGGTTCCTTTTATTGTTGTAGAGTTACCATATTAACAGAATCTTAAAAGCCTGAATTTCATTTTTAAGCAAAACAAGATCATGGCAAGGCAATACTAAATCTCTATCTCCACTTTCAATTTTCCTAGGGCTGAATAACTATTACATCTCTTCCACTTTTTCTTAAGGCCAGAAAGAAATTCCTTCCCAAATTCATACATTTAAGGAACATATTAAAGACAAATAGCAAGAAGGTTTGAATGACTGAGGTGGCAGCTGTGATCTTGAAGAAGAAAATAGTAGCTTTTAGCTTGAGAGATCTTCTATCAAACATAGATATAAAGATCAGAAGCTGTGCATAAAAGGAGTAGAATACTAAGAATTTTTCTAAAGGTTTCATAGAATAAGGTACAGCATTTGACGTCTAAATTATACCACTTTAGACTTCATTGGAGAAGAAATTTTTGTTATGTTGTAGAATTAAAAGGAAAAAAATGGCTATATAAATTGTTGCATGGCAGAGATTTACTGCAGCCCTAATGCATAATATACAATAGGATAGGATCTTGTTAATTTCAGAATTATATTTCTCAAATTTACATTCTGAATTCTACAGTCCAGCATTCAACACCTCATCCAACATCAGTTTGGTCTGGTTTAAATGAAATAATCAAATGGACTGCATATTCTTTAACAATAACAGAGACAAACATCTTTTAAAAGTTCCCTATAATAGCTTTTCCTAAGAAGGAAATTGTCATAGCAAAAAGCAAACTGATTCAAATTTGTTCCCATATTTTTATAATTCATATTGTTGAGAGTTTTGGGTCCTATTTTTTAAATCTAAATGAATGTTAAAAAGTGGAAGACTTCCAGTGGGTAACCACTGTGATATATGGAAAGGATTTAAAAGCTTCAGTGATAAGAAAATAATAGTGTTAGGAAGAAGAGTTTCTGCTAGAGTTAGGAACAGGAATAGGAGAGAAAATTTCCAAAATGTCAAAGAGGGGGAAAAATGCAAGTAGCTTTCAGAATAAATAATCATAATAGACAAAAAAAGGGCAATAAGAAATATATATATATGATGACTGAATGCAGTTTTTCAATATAAAACAAGAAAACCTAAAGCAAAGATATTCACATTCTTTCGTTTTCAATTATGTATTTTCTATTGCCTTTAATATCCCACTTTCTAATAGTGAGTTACTTAATGTATTTATTTTCTACAAATGTTTTCAATATTCCATAATTTCATTTGTAAATGGACTCATCATTATATGAATAAATATAATATACATACAAATGTTTTTCTTCCATAGCCTCATTCCTCTCTATTATATGATTGAGTTTTCTAGCTTAGTTCCTATGATTTCTCTGAACTTCTTGAAACAAAAGACAATAAAAGCTATTTTAAGAAAGTCAGAAAGTTACAGCCCTGCTGTCTGATTTTTAGATTTTCTTAGTTTGATTTTTAATTTTCTCTTAGAGAAAATTAAGATTGTTCAGATTTTTTTTCTTTTTAAGAATATAGTTTACTAAACTCTATAGTATCATATACATTTGGCTACTTTTAAGAATATTTAACTGTGATGTTTCATATCTATACATATATAAAAGGAGAGCGGGGGGAGAAATAGAGATAAAGATATATAGATACATTTCATATCTCTGTACAAAAGAACTTATGGTCATTGAATATCTCACACAAAAAACAAATTCTAAGGCAGCAAACAAAAGGCATAATAAAACTAAATAATTGCAGATTTGATGTGGTCAAAATACTATATATTTTATACATGGTAAAGCAAAACTTAGCCACATTCAAAGATTAAAATCACACTGATCAGAGAATAAGAGCTGTAGATTGAATTCAATTGGCTTGGAAATCTGACTAGGTGAGGTCCAGAGCGAGTAACTAAATATCTTTCCTGAAGAAGTTCAAGGTAATATATTATTTTCTTGCCTCACATTTTTCCTTACAACAACGTTATAAGGTTGATTGGGCTGAGAGACTGTTATTGTCCCAATGAAGTTAAGGGAAGGAATAAAAAAGACAATTGCTATAAAACATGGATGGTATCAAAGAAATTACAGGACTCTTCTTGGAAGAGCTACAGGAGAGAGATCAAGATTATCATTTATCTATATAGATACCAGGTTGAAATGGTATTACCTCAAGAGATTCTAGCTATCTGAGAGCCAGGAAAAAAATTATGGGGGGGGGAGGGTTGATGAATGGATGGATAAATAAAAGGATGGAGCAAGAGAAAGATAATATTAAGCTAGATAGATACCACAACAGTAGACCCAGTCTTTTAGCTATTAGTATGTAATCCCAGAGAAGCACAATTCTGCCTTTCTCATGCTCCCCAAACTCAGCAGTTGAATTTGTGAATTGACATTAACATTTCAGTGTGCTGGAATAATATATACTAAATGCATAATGGCAACTCAAAATGGTGGCTACCACCTACCACTGCTTAGAAGGCAGAGACTATTGTTTTTCAGGCAAGCCTATAAAAAGTCACCAACAAAGGATGACTTCAGTGGAAATATTTTGCTAAAAGTTTTCTCAACCTGAATTCAGCCTTGGCTGCTGGTCTGCTAACTTTGTAATTGAGTTAAATGCCAGGCTGAGGAAGATTACTATAGTGAGTTAGGAGACCAGCAGCTAAGGCTAAATGATTTGATTTATTTAATTCTTTGTAAAATTTGTTATAGTTGCTGACCTCATTAGATTCTGGGGTGCTTTACAAAATCCAGAAACCAATTAAATACAGGTAGCCTAGATTAAAACAAATAGAGTAATAAAACATATAAATAAGACAGGGCCCCCACAAAAATATTGATGAATACATTAACTGCAGCTTGTAAACAGACCCAGGTCTTAAAAGGTTGCTGGAACCCTAGAAGAGTAAGTACCATCCAAATGGTATCCAGGAGGATTTTGCTCTAGAGAATAGGGACAGAGAAAGCATACTTTCTTGGTTCCACAATGGCAAAACGTAATAGAAGAGCCCTGGAGCATAATCACTCTGTGCAAATATGATATACTTGGAGATAGTTCCTCAGATAGGGCCCTAGTCTTGAAGGGTTTTATGGGTGATGATCAGAGTCTTGAATTGCACCCAGAAGCCAACCAACAATTAGGATAGTTGGCGTAGCAATGATGACACTTTTTGTACCAGTTGTAGCCTCTGTATGGTCTTCAAGGGAAGCCGCATGTTGATCACATTACAATATTCCAATTGTGTGGTGAGACCAGGGAATAAGTGACCAGGCTTCTGGTCAAGGAAAGGTGCAAATGATGCTGAAAGAGCTGCCAGCCCAGAACAACCCTAATGTTACACCAGTCTTGCATGGGGAAGTACAAGCCCATCTAAGATCAACAATGAAAATATAATTGACCTGAACTGTTTGTAGGCAAACAGTGATAATTACTCAGTCTTATCAGAATAGAGCTGAAGTCTACTTCTCCCCATCCAGCCCTGAACAGCCTCCAGGCATTGGTTAAGTACATCCAGACATTTTTGTACAAAACTTTGAAAGTTCTGGGCTTGCTAAACTGCAATTCTGCTATACCGAAGTCTCCAAGAACATACATACAAGAATCCCACAATTGTTGAGAAAATATTTAAGTCCCTCTGATTATATTCATTAATTGGGGTCTTTAAACACAACATATAGTACTGTACATAGACTATGTATGGGGGAAAACTTAGGTTCCTGAGATTGCTAAAAGACAAGAAATTCTTAATTTCCTTTCCTTTGTTATGGACACATTAAGGAAAGCTGCCATTTCCAAGATTTCTGATCTTGGAATGGTAAAACATAGTAAGAAAAAGGGATCTATTCTTCTCACAGAAAACAAACTGAAAAGAGAGCACAAGAATATTAGTCTTCCATATGGGGAAAAGTACAGAAGGAACAAAGAAGCATTTCTTGTTATTTCTACTCCTAACCCCCACAGCAGTAAATAGGATAGTGTACATTTGCAGAGTAGGGTATGCCCTTCAACATCTTCTGTGTACTAGTTATTTTTAGTTTTTAGTTTCTAAACATTTCATGACATCACTGCTGTTATTCTACAAATGTACACAATTTTTTCCCAATCTTCCTCCATTAAGAGAAGTTAAGTTGCAAGACTTGATTGCCTCTCTCCTCTGCAAAGGGAAAGTGATAGATGATGTCATTTGGAATCTTCATCATGACATTAAAAAAAAAATCAAATTCCTTCCCAGCCAAATTCTGAAGGGAGAAGAGTAACATGCTGAAAAGTCAAAACTGCCAACTTTGTAAGATACAGCAGTGAAGAAAATTGAAATCCCAAAAGGATGCTTACTTGTTTTCTAGAGCCCCTTTTTCTTAGTTTACAATAAAATGAAAAGATGAGAAATGCTTTTATTTTTGCCCCAGTGAAAACACGAGACTAGCATTCCTTCTTTAGCAAACTGTTATACACAAGAAACCAAAATGTTGCTAAGTGTAACTGAAAAGGATATTCTTATAGAACCAATCAAGAGGTTCATTTACATTTAATTAATAACAATAATAATAGATTGCGCCTATTACATGCACAGTTTTGTGAAGGGTAGAAGACAAAGAGTTATATAAATGAAAGCCTAAAGTATTTTTAAAGCAGATAAGTTCCAGTAGATCAGATACCTGACAATGGTAGTTAATCTTTTTGATCAGTGGGTATGCTGTGCATTTCTAAATAGAGCGTATTTTCATAGATCACATTTTAATCCTTGATATTGCTGACACTTCAGTAGCACTAGTTTGCCTTATGCTTTATTTTGAATTGGTTGCATCCCCTGCAGTTTCTGCTTTTGAATTCTCCACAAGCTCAGACACAAAGCTTTTTGTCCCAATAATTGACAGAAGGATGCCCCATTAAAATACTCAATTTTGGCATTGTAGTTTTTCAGAGATAAATAGTACTGGGAAGCCAGGGGGGCTGCTTTTGATTTTCAAACTATCTGCTGCCTCAGCTCTACTAAGATTGCATGGAATTTGTCAAGCTGAGCTGCTCTAGTGATAAGGAACTATTTTTGTAAAAATTGAGCATTGGCTAAAGTCCCTTTTGAATTGACTTTGACTCCTCATGGTTTTAACAACAGATCTATTTCATCCCTTTGATGGTAGAAAGGAAATGGTAGGTCCTTGCCTTCTTCTAGAATCTGCTGTTTAGCTTGCCAGCCTAGTTGATCAGTCTTCTATTCCTGAAAGACTCCCATCCAAGAATTAACAAGACTTCATCTTTCTTAGATTCTGAACCAGACAAGGTCAGGTAGGTGCTCAAAATAAGTTTCACCAAAAAAAAAAACCCTCATGAATAATGCAACAGTTTTGTGTTTGTCTGCATTTAAATGGTTTCAATACCTAACAAAACCATCTATTTCCAACATTCTGGCCCATTATGTTTTATTTTGGTATAGATTATTAATATTCAATGAATGCAACATCTATTATTATATTTGTTTGTATCAACACTATTGCTTAGCCTGGCTAAATATTACCAAGAGCCATTTAACAAAGGAAAAAGTATGTATGTGCATGTGCATTTTCTAATATGGATATAAACAATGTTAGAGTTAAAAAAATAAAAGCATTTTAGCATTATTTGTTATAGCAATACAATGCTAGCATGGACTATTAGTATGCAGTATTTCTGAGAGATACAATTCACCTAATCTTTTGATTTGTTCTGTTTAGATTTATTGTTGGTCTAACACTTCATCCAGGGTACTCTCATGTTATGATAACAGAACCTCTAAAATGATAATTGAATGACTCTGAACATCCCCATGCAATGATTTATATATCAAATAAACAGGTGTCAAACTCGGTGTCATGGTCCACTAGTTTGACAGGCCTGTTCTAATAGAGTCAGTAATTTTGCAGCCTTCATTCTTTGTATTCATTTTAACCCAAAATTCATTGAGAAACATTGCCCAGAATACTTTTTTCAAAGAAGTATCAGAAGAGATATTAACAAATTGCTGTTCTTCAGTAGTAGCGAGTTATAAATTTAGTACCTATTAACAAATAAGCTAATGCTTAGAAAAGGAAACCGGTGGAGGATCAGTTTATAAATTTAGTCATATTAATCTGAGGTGTGTTTGAAGCAATTAAAAATGTTCAAATGTCAGAGCTGCTGCCAAGCTAAATAAGCTACTTATGACCCTTTCTGTGGGGAGATGGGGGCAACCCATACTTTGAGAAGTCCTGCTCAGTGACATTGTGCTAGGAAGCATATTATAATGAATAACTGTGAAGACATAATAAAGCATTTTAAGGCAAACAATTATACGAGAGCACCACCTAGTATAATGGTGCTGTTCTCGAGTAACCTGCTGCTTTTTATGAAAGATTCCAATTGTATTTTATTTATGTACATGTCTGGTAGGCTGCTCCAATCTGCCAACTTTTAAATAGCATACAATTTTCAAATCCATAATTGGCATTAAATTATATAGTCAGTTCAAAAACAACTAGAAGCATTTCTATGGCATTGAAAGTCAAGAATAAAAACATTAACAATAACCTCACAGCCAAGAGACAATTGCAGTAGTCCTGCCTCCTTGACTTGGTGGAACAACCCAATTTTCACCAACTTCCTACAAACCAGAAGTGAAGGGGCTGATTATGGATCAGAAAGAGAGGGAGACACTGTTCTAGAGGGCTGTAATTGAAAAGGCACACATAGTAAGCTCATCTATTGGAATATATCAGGTCAGGCAGCTATGATAGAGACAGGGGAAATACCCAAGCCCAAACAATGGTGAAAATGGCAATCAATCCTTTGACTTACAGCACAAGTCACCTGAAAGCTCTCAAGAGTAAAGGTGTTACATGGGTACATCTTGAGATTACCCCCCCCCCACACACACACACTACTTGAGCAGTTGTCTTTTGAACCAGCTGCAGCTTCTGAATACTCTTCAAGGACAAACCCATGTATATCAATCCAATCAAAACTGACTAAGACAGGAGTGACAGTGAGTTACGTTTGTTATTCCAGAAAATTTTTAAATGGTGCACAGATGAAATGGTGCACAGATAATTGCTACTGTGAATACTACTACAGGTGAAACTCGGAAAATTAGAATATTGTGCAAAAGTTCATTTATTTCAGTAAATGCAACTTAAAAAGTGAAACTAATATATGAGATA
>JAEANM010020526.1:0-12080 GCA_017656035.1 Myanophis thanlyinensis
CCCAGGTATCAGGCCAGGCCGGCTAGTTGAAACAAATGGGTCTTCAGGGCATGTCGGAAACACCGGAGATCCGTAATCATACGGATCTCCAGGGGGAGTTCATTCCACAGGGAGGGTGCTGCCATAGAGAAGGCCCGAAGCCTCGGGGCTGTCAGACGACACAATCCGGACGATGGAACCCCGAGGAAGCCAACCCTATGGGAGCGCACAGGTCAGCTGGAGGATGATGGTGGCAACAGGCAGTCCCATAAATACCCGGGTCCCAAGCCATGGAGCACTTTAAAGCTAACACCAACACCTTGAACTGCACCCGGAAGGCCACAGGAATGCAGTGCAGCTCGTGCAGGAAAGATGTAACATGGGAGCTCCTAGGAGCTCCCATAATTACCCGGCGGCCACATTCTGGACCAACTGGAGCCTCCGGATGCTTTTCAAGTGGAGCCCCATGTAGAGAGCGTTGGCGTAATCCAGACGGGAAGTTATCAGGGCAGAAGTGACTGTGCGAAGAGTGCCAGGGAGGAAAAGTAAAATATTTAATCTTTCAGGCTTTCAGGATTCTGCTACTATAACCTATGTCAATAATTGATAGTTCTAGTCTTCCTATGGAGTCAGTTTCTTAATTTGGTCTCTCTCTCATAAGGTGATCAAATAGATCAAGTAAGCTTTAAAAAAACAAAATCACAGAAATGTATGCCTCTCTATTTTTATAAGTTTATGAAACCATGTCTGCAGAGGTATGATCCCATGTCAAAACCCACCCCCATGGCCATACCCACACCCACCTGGCCCTCCAAGGTTAAACCCAATCCTGATGTGGCCCTCAATGAAATTGAGTTTGACACCCCTGGACTAGGGGATAGTAGTCTTTCAATATTTCAGAGTCTGCCACAGAGAAAAGGCCGTATAGGTCAACCAATTTTCCAGAAAGGCAAGACAACAAGCAATTTTCCAGAAGGCAAGACAAGAAGCGATGGATGGAGGCTAAGCAAGGAGGGAAGCAACCTAGAACTTAGGAGAAATTTCCTAATTGTGAGAACAATTAATCAGTAGAAGCTTCCCTCCAGAGGTTGTGGGTGCTCTATCACTGGAGGCTTTTAAAGAAGACTGTTTGTCCAGAATGGCTCTTGGTTGAACAGGGGTTGGACTAGAAAATGTCTAAGGTTCCTTCCAACCCCACAATTCTATGATTCTATGAGATATGAAGGAGGAGCAGTTACAACCTACCCTGGAATGGGGGTAGGTGGGGGTTCCTGGTAAAGGAAGCCTGAAACGTTTTATTCAAGTCAGCTTCTGCAGAAAGCTGGACCGATTGCTCCAAGTCTTGACTTGCCTGTCAGTCAACTGCTGGGACAGCTAGATTCCTGACAATGGGGATGGAGTGAGGAGATGCTGCCCCAGGACAGGAGGACAGCCTTTGATGCAGGCAGAGGGGCAAACTGATTTGTTCCTAATCAAGTAGACCACAGGGGTGGGGGCAGCTGGCAGCTGCTCTGGAATGGGAACAAGCAAAATAGCTATGAAGAGAAGGCTTGGGTCAAGGAGCAATTGTGACAATTGTCAGAGAAGAACACTTGTGAAGCAACCAGTGTGTCTCAATGCTTCTGAAACAAATTATAATCACTCAGTTATTCCATGGGCCCCTGGGAAAAAAGGGAGGGTGGGAGGAAGGAAGGAAGTCATTTATTTTTAACATAATTAAATAGTATGAGTTTGCAATAAGTTAAGGAAAAATAAACACTAAAATCCACTATTGTGTGAAATTTAGAACTGTTGCAGTGGAGACAATTTAATACCAACATTGCAAAATAAAGGATGAGATCATCAGGATGCGCTTTGTATTGAATGGAGGATATTCTCTCCTTAATATTTGTTTTATATTTAGTCCAGCACTTCTCTACAATGTGAAATCATTTGGCTAAAATTAGTATGGTTCCTATTTTTTATTACTCTATCATCATTTTATTCTTTTTTGGGCTAAACGTCAAAGCCTTTTGAGGCTATAAAAACAGCCATGCCACCAATTAGCATTACAGCTTTCTTTGTCTTCTTTAATAAGCACTTGGTAGTAGTGAAACCAGGAGGAACCTAAATGCATGTTTTCAGCTGGCAAAAGGTAATTGCAGTGTTTAATTTTTCCAACACAATTTTAAGGATTAATTATATGGAAGTCTCTTAACAATTGCACTTCTTTCTGCCACTGTGTTTACACATTGTTTTAAAATAGTTTCAGCATTTAACGATCTCTTCAGAGAAGAAAGGGAACTATTTATCCAAGCTCAGATCTGTCACTTCTAAATGCTAATAATCAAAACACAACTAGAAGTAGCCATGGTGAGACCAGTAAGAGTTTCTTTGGACTTGCAAAATTCTGTTAATGTAACCTTCTAATAAAGATAAAGTTAATATTCAGTCTTGTCTTCTAATATAGACTGTCTCCCAAATCGTACAACTAGAGATAAAAAGGTGCATTCCAACTGTCTAACCCTAGGGCCAATAGCAGGATTAGAAGGAGCAACTTGGGCTGCCAAGTCTAGCCTCCAATCAGCTTCCTGCTCCAATCAGAAAATCAAACTGAAGCACCCACAACCAGTGGGCAGTTGATGTCTACCTGCACACATCCAGTAAAGGGATGATCATCCCTTCTCAACCCAGCATTCCTGTGACAGGAAGAATAGTATCTCAGACTTCCATAGGGGAAAAAAGGTGAATATTGGTGATAGAAGATTCCGTTCTTTGGGAAACAGAAACTATAGTTTGGAGATCAAACAGTCAATCTAGGAAGGTATGTTGTTTTCCTGGAGCAAAAATCAAAGATTACTGAGAACCTTACTAAAATAATCAACCTCATGAGTTACTACCCCTTTCTTCTTCTACCCATGTGGACCAATGACACAGCAATGAATCTAAAAACAATAACAAGAGATTACAAATAGCTAGGAAAGAAAATTAAAGAATTAGGAGCACAAGTGGTGTTTTCATTTATACTTCCAACAAAAAGCCAATATCCAATGAGGGAGCAAGAGACTTTAGAAATGAACCACTGGCTTAAAAATTGGCATTGTCAGGACAACTTTGGTTTCTTATACCATTACCTACATGAAGAGCTACTGGCAAGGGATGGAGTGAACCTCACAAGAACTATATTCAGAAAACAACTGGCTCATCTTTAAACTAAAATTGAGGCGGGAGGGAGGGCCAATCTTCATGACCTATAGAATCTAATTCCAAGCAAAAACCACTAGATAACCAATCATATAAGGAGATAGGGAATAAAGAGAAAGAAGAAGACAAAAAAGAAAAACACAATGAAGTAAATTATAAAAATCCACAAAACAAAGGATGAAAACATTCTTGAATGCATATGGGTCAATATAAAAGGAAAAAATAATGGCATTGCTATACAGTAGTATACTATAGACATTCAACCAAGTAGAAGAATTTGATGATTTTTTTACTAAACAACTAACAAATATATGTAGGAAACATATAGCAGTAGTAATGGGGGACTTTAATTACCTGATATCATCTGGGAGACAAACAAGCTCTGCAGCACATTGGAGATCAAACAGATACCTAACCATCTTAGCTGACAACTTTGTCATCCAAAAGGTAGAAGAGGGAAGTAGAGGAAAAGTTATACTGTGCCTAATTCTTAGTAAAAGAGAAGTGATAGAGGAAGTTGGCAGAACTTTGGTTGAGAGTGAGCACATCATATTAAAATACAGTATAATGCAAATACAAGCAATAATTCATCCAAAGTCTTAAACTTTAAAAAAGCTGACTTTCTTTTCAGTGGGATCCTCTTGAAAATACCAAGGGAAAGAAGGGGGAAATACAGATCTGATGACCTTGAAGGACAGATGTGAATACTATATTGGAGACTGTCGGGAGGGCCCAAAGACTTATGGGAGCCGCCAGGGCCTCCCAGGCAGCCGAAATAACATTGGAGGCTGCCGGGAGGGCCTGAAGACTCCTGAGAGCAGCCAAGGCCTCCCGGGTGAGGGCTGCTGAGGCCTCCTGGGCAGCCAGAAAACCGGCAAATCAGGCAACCAAGGCAGCCCAATGTCTGCTGTGGGCCGCTGAGACCCTGGAAGACCCTGGAATAACCAACCAAGATGGCACCCACCACCCAAGACCATCAGGGATATCACCAGGAGACCACAACCATAGGACCAGAGGTGAACACCAGGAGACCACCAGGGGATCACCAACAGCACCACTGAGCAACCTGAAACACCACCACCAAAGCAACAGCCTTGGCAGAACGTCAAACTGACGGTGTCAGGAACCGGCTGAGAGCCCGCGCTCATCATATGCCTCTACCAAGCATCCTGCTCGCCAATGTCCAGTCAATAGAAAACAAACTCAATGACCTCAGGGCCAGAATAAAATTCCAGAGAGACATTTGAGACTGCAATCTGCTCTGTCTCACTGAAACATGGCTAAACCCATCAGTGCCAGACCATGCTATTCAGCCAGCTGAGTTCTTTTCAGTCCATCGCATGGATATGACAGCAGAATCGGGCAAGACAAGAGGAGGTGGTGTGTACCTGATGGTAAATAACAAATGGTGCAACAGCACAACCACTGTTCCTCTCACATGCTCCTGCACACCCAATTTGGAACTCCTGACCATCAAATGTCGCCCCTTCTACCTACCCCGGGAGTTCTCATCAGTCATTATCAGTGCTGTATACATCCCTCCACAGGCAGACACACACACTGCCCTAAATGAACTACATGAAGCCCTCATACAATATCAGACACAATACCGAGATGCAGTGCTAGTCGTAGCAGGAAATTTCAACAACACCAACCTGAAACACGCAGTGCCAAACTTCTACCAGCACATCACATGCCCACTAGAGGTGATAAAACATTAGATCACTGCTACACCACAATGAAAAACAGCTACAAAGCACAATCTTGCCCTTCATTTGGAAAATCCGACCACACTGTCATCTTCCTCATGCCAAAATATACACAAAGGCTCAAACAAGAACCCTCGACTCAGAAAGTGGTTGCATGATGGACTGAACAATCAATAACCACCTTACAGGATGCACTAGATAATGCAGACTGGGATAGGTTTCGAAGCAGCACTGAAGGCATCAGTGAGTACACGGAAGCAGTTGTGGGATTCATCAAGAAACTAGCATATGACACCGTTCAAAGAAAAACCATCAGAACGTTCCCCAACCAGAAACCATGGGTAGACAAAACCATCCATGATGCCCTGAAATCTTGCACCGCTGCCTACAACACGGGACTTGCATCAGGTGATATTGGCCCATATAAAACTATGGCTTACAAGGTGCGAAAGATGGAAAAGAGTCCAAACAGCACTATGGAAGGAAACTAGAGTCACAGTTCCAACAGAGTGACTCAAAGAGAATGTGGCAAGGTCTGAGTCTAATAACAGACTACAAACCCCCAAAACCCAACAAGATGGCCACAGATATGTCCCTGGCAAATGAACTCAACACATTCTACGCTCGCTTCGAGACCACAGTAAATGGAGCCAACGGCACTAGCAATGCCAATGCCAATGCCAAAGACACCAAAACCTGTAGTCAAGAAGAACATGCCACCTCTGGAATTACACCCACCATCACAGAGCATGAAGTGAGAAGAGCCTTCAGAAAAGTGAACATCAGGAAAGCAGCAGGCCCGGACGGTATCCCAGGTCGCATCCTCAAATCCTGCGCTGACCAACTTGCCCCGGTCTTCACGGATATATTCAATCTCTCCCTACTCAAATCAATAATCCCTACATGCTTCAAACAGTCCACCATCATCCCCGTACCCAAGAAACCGCATCTCACTACCCTCAATAATTATCGCCCTGTTGCCCTAACCTCTATAATAATGAAGTGCTTTGAGCGACTAGTCAGAGACCTCATCACTTCCTCATTACCGGATACACTGGACCCCCTACAATTTGCCTATCGTCATAACCGCTCAACAGATGATGCCATTTCCCACCTCCTCCACACCTCACTCACTCATCTGGACAAGGGAAAAGGAAACTATGTCAAAATGCTCTTCGTGGACTTCAGTTCAGCATTCAATACCATAATCCCCTCCATACTGACCAGCAAGCTGAAACACCTAGGCCTCAGCCCATCTCTAAATCGATGGATCTCCAACTTCCTAACCGGGAGACCACAGGTTGTAAGGATGGGCAGGCATGTCTCATCTTCACTCACCCTCAGCACCAGAGCCCCACAGAGCTGTGTTCTGAGCCCCCTACTATACTCCCTATACACGTACGACTGCACAGCCACTACTGACTCCACCACCATCATTAAATTTGCTGACGATACCATTGTGGTAGGCCTAATCTCAGATAACAATGAGACAACCTATCTAAATGAGATCAAGATCCTGGAGAGTTGGTGCCAGGAAAACAAACTCCTCCTCAATGCCAGCAAGACAAAGGAGCTGATGGTAGACTACAGCACAAAGCAGAAAAGAACATACCAGACCCCCATAATCAACAATAGTCCAGTGGAGAGAGTGGACTGCTTCAAATACCTAGGCGTCCACATCTTGCAAAACCTAACATGGTCACGACACGTCGACATCGTGGTGAGAAAGGCACGACGCCTATACCACCTTAGACGACTGAAAGATTTCAGACTGCCCGCAGCAATGCTCCTGTATAGTAGAAAGCATCCTGACGGGCAACATCACCACATGGTTCGGGAACAGCACTATACAGGACAGGCAAGCTCTACAGAGGGTGGTGCGCATAGCAGAGCGCATCATCCACATCAACCTTCCTGAACTGCACTCCATCTACAACAGAAGATGCCAACATACAGCCAGGAAAATAATGGTGGACTCTAGTCACCCCAACAACAAACTGTTCAGCATGATGCAGTCAGGAAGGCGCCTCCGCTCCAAGTCAACAAAGAGAGACTAAGGAGGAGCTACTTCCCACAGGCAATACGGACCCTAAACCAAACCCAGGACTATAAAAATTCCTAATCTACCTCTTAATCTACCTCTCTTAACCACTCCCTAATTTACTCTCCCTCCCTGTCCACACTATCCCCTTGCCTACTACCTCGCGAGTGGTCGAAAACACATTTCACTGCATTTCGTACTATGTATGTCTATGCATGTGATGAATAAAATTTGATTTGATTTGATTTGAAAAAGGACCATGAAGCATAGTATGTTTTGTTGCTGGATGACACAGGAGAGGCAGCGATGGCTCTATGGGCAAAGGTAGTAACTGTGCCGGAGGCATTGTTCAGTGTGGCGCAAAATGGGAGGAAGTGCAAGAATGAAAACTTGCCAGAGGTACGATGCATGCCTTGCAGTTTGTGTTGGACATGCTTCTGGAGAATCAACTTGAAGTTCACATTGGAAGCTGTTGACCTGTCACTGGGTAAAGAACACAGAAGCCTACGGGAATGACTTACTGCTCCCAAAGTCAGTAGAAAGTCAACTAAGAGAAGTCAAGACTTTTAAAAACTATTTCTTACTGTTTTGCTTAATAATCTTTATTGAAAATATTTTAAACTTTAAAATATCATTTTATTTGCCTTGAGGAAACTCAATTTAAAATGTATGTTTAGTGATAAAACCTCTACCTACTCTTTAAGATGTCTTTTCAACTCTCTTCACATTCTAAAAAGAAGAAATGTCATCTATCTCTCACAAAAAAAATATTATAGGAAAATAATGCATATAAATTTAGGATGAATACCTGATCACCCAACCACTACAACAGAACCAATACAAGCTATGAAATGGAACTACAAACCATCAAGTAGTAAACAACAGCCTAACCAAGGAATTACCAAGGAGAAAACACCACCACCATCAGCATTAACAGGGCAAGCTAATTATATAAACACAGAGAAAACCCCATTTCCTCCCAGCTTTGATGATGTTACCTAATTGGGTAATGAAATGTCTGGGAAGCAAACAAACTGAGAATACCAAGGACTTCATAATTCATCTCTGAGCTACATATATTCTTTTCTATTGAAAATGGGGTGAAACACTATTAAAACTGTTCAAAACTGTTCAAATGTTTAATAGGCTATTCAGAGACAAAATATTTGATATTACAATGAAGTAGCTTCCTGCAAGCAAAATTTTTCATGCACAATTTATTACTGAGTACAAAACAGAATAAAAAACAGTTTCTCATCCCTGTAGATCATCACACAATCCTACAATATTTTTAAAAAACTGGTCACGCCACTCTTCATCAAATAACTATTTAAAATATTAATACTATTACAAGTTATAGATGGAAACAGATGATTCACTGTGGCGACCCTTAACAGTAACAGCCGAAATAATAATAGTAACAACAACAATAACAATAGTAATAATAGTAATAATAATAAGCCGTCGAAGTGATGAGCCGTTGCCTGGAGGCCGTGCGGAGTTGGATGGGCCGGAACAGGCTTCAGCTCAACCCAGCCAAGACCGAGTGGCTGTGCTTTTCTGCACCCAGATACAGCCAGCTTAAATTAATGCTGGCTGTGTGTGGGGGGGGGGGGGAATTCTATCCCCCACGGAAGGGGCTCGCAATTTGGGCATCCTCCTGGATGTACGGCTATCGTTTGACAACCATATCGCAGCCGTCTCCAGGGGGGCCTTTTATCAGGTCCGAAGGATAGCCCAGTTGCGACCCTTTCTGGATCGGGGCACTCTTCGCACGGTCACTTCTGCCCTGGTAACTTCCCGTCTGGATTATGCCAATGCTCTCTACATGGGGCTCCCCTTGAAAAGCATCCAGAGGCTGCAGTTGGTCCAGAATGCAGCCACGTAGGTAATTATGGGAGCCTCTAGGAGCTCCCACGTTACATCTTTCCTGCGCGAGCTGCACTGACTTCCTGTGGCCTTCCAGGTGCGGTTCAAGGTGTTGGTGCTTACCTTTAAAGCGCTCCATGCTTGGGACCCGGGTACTTACAGGACCACTTGTTGCCATCGTCAGCCTCCAGCCCACCAGTGCGCTCCCACAGGGTTGGCCTCCTCGGGGTTCCATCGTTGGGACGGTGTCGTCTGGCAGCTCCGAGGGTACGGGCTTTCTCTATGGCAGCACCCTCCCTGTGGAATGAACTCCTCCCGGAGATTCGTACTATTACAGATCTCCGATGTTTCCGATGTGCCCTGAAGACCCATTTATTTCAACTAGATGGCCTGGCCTGATACCTGGGATTTTAAATTATTTAATCTCATTTTAAATGTAATTAATCTAAACTAAATTTTAATTGTTTTTAATTGTTTTAACTGATTTTAATTGATTTTAATTGAAGTTAAATTATATGATAATGTTTTTAACTTAGACAGCCTCCATTTAATTATTTTAATAGGTCTTAAATTGTTTATTGTATTCATGTTTTTATTGGCTGTGCACCGCCCCGAGTCCCCAGGGAGAGGGGGCGGTATATAAATTGAATTAAATAAATAAATAAATAAATAATAATAATAATACAAGTATTTTGAACTAAAACTCATTAATCTAAGACAGCATCATCCATGGTCAAAAGCCATGGCCAAAAACAACCTGGCACCAGGTTGGAATGGACTCAAGAGTGCATATGCTAGCCTTCTGCAAATACAATTTATATCCTTGTGCACAGTTTTTCCAATAGCTTTTCCTACAATTAAATAAGACATATTTAAATAACAAGAAACTTACATATGACAAATACTTTCTACTCAGAAGACTGGAAATTAATACAGAATAATTACATAAAATATTCTAAGTTTGCATTTAAAGAAACATATTTAACTTACCACTTGATAAAGAGATGTCACTATAACACCAAGAGCAGCAAATATCATTCCAAGAAAACTAAACTTCACATCATAATAAGAATTTAAAAAAACACCTAAAGTGATAGGAATCTGTGAAAGAGAGAAACAAACATTTGATGCCTAAGTATTTCAGTATTATTTCTTAGTACTGAAACAGTCTTCATAAAACTTTTTGGTATCTGAATAATTAGAATTTCTACAGCCTCTAACCTGTATAAAACAGACAGGAGGCTAGCAGGCGCTATATCCCTAGCTTTTTGTAGCATGTTTCTGACAATTTTTTAAAAAGAATATATTTTTGGTTTTGTGATTGAACCTGATAAATATCTTGCAATTTTAGGATGAAAAGGGGGCATTTACATTTTATAGTTTTGAGTCAAAGCTTCTATATAGCCACAATCAACTATGGACATTCATTATTTTACATTTTTTTAATATATATTTTGATGTACAATACAATGATTGGACCAGTTCAGCAGCCTTCACCAATTTTTTTTTAACCTTTTAGGCATGTTGGCTTTCATAATCCCTACCCATACTGTCCAAAAATTGCTACTCTAGACACTTTAATCCATCAAATCTAGGAGCATCAGACCTGGGAAAGCAATTGACTAAATCAATTGTTTTTAACCAGCCTTCATAATCAACCAAAAAGGCCATCCTTTTTTACAGTGCACACTATTTCTGGCAATACTTCACTTCCAGCACCTCTCCTTGCTCTAAGATTGCATCCCATTACTTCGGGAACCCTCAGCACGGGCAACCCTCTTCCTTTGGTTTCTGCCCACCCGTCACAGCCTGCCCCGCCTCTCACCAAAGTGAGCTTGATGCGGGTAGCAAAGGTCTTGCCGTAGGCCACACTCTGGATGAGCACGATGACCGGCGTGGTCATGGCCTTGGCCAGTTGATAAGTGCCGACCGTGTTGTTCTGCAAAGAGAGGTTGGTGAAGACCACGAAGCCGCAGAAGCTGAGAGCTAGGGAGAGGATTTGGCGCGGCCGCAGGCTTTTGGGGGCGAAGACGCCCAGCGACTGGCACACATACAGCCCCAGCCAGGTGACGGCGAAATGCACCAGCGTGAGGCTGAGGTTGGGGAATCCCATTCGCACGTACAGCCACTTGTTTAGGAAGACGATGCAAATAGACGCCGCCAAGTTTACTAGCAGCCCCGCCGCTAACCGGCCACGTTCTGGAAGCCAGCTCTCCATGCTCGAGCTTCTTCCTAATTCCACGTCCACTTCCTGGGGAGCAGCACCAGAAGCAGCCACAGCTCCCGGGCAAACAGCTGGCACAACTGCCGCCACGGCCTCTTCCTTGCCCGCCCACGTGACTCGGGCGCAGGAACTTCCGCTACCGCGGTAACCCGGTCCTTCCTCGGCAGAAACCCACCCGGGAAGGGTCTCCTCGCCTTTCTGGGCCGGCTGCCCTCCCTGGGCCCAGGATGGCTGCCGCTTAGCCTATTGTTGCGCGGGCTGATGTCATCGTGGCTCAGCGCGAGTTGCCGGCAAACAGAGGCCAGTCTCGACCCCGGTTGGCTGCTTCGGCTTTTTCGGGTGTTTTGGGAATGGTGAGTTCAGTCCAATCGGCACCGGGTGAGAGAAGTCTGCCTGTAGGAGGTAGGAGAGAGGGTGTTTTTCGGAACCTCTGTAAAGGCAGCAGCGCAAGTCCACCCAAAAGGCGGGAACCGGCCATTTAGGAATACGGGTCTCTCTCACTCATAGAAGCCGTCATCGCCTTTCTATCTCCGTTTGCGCTGAATTGAGACGTATTTTGTGACTGAGCGAGTGATGTGAACACAGCCAAGAATCATCCCCACGATTTCAGATACATCATGGCACAAAGGCAAGATCGGTTCAGTTCCCGGTGATTTTATTAATACATAAATCAATCTCTGTTGGGTGATTCTTTCAGAAAGATGTCCTCACCTGGGGAAAAAGAATGACAATGGGCAAGTAAAAAAGCAGTAGGAGCAGGAGTGACTTCTGACTTCCCCAATGACTTTCCTTTTGGAAATTGGCAGGGAATGAAATGAGTTTATTAAATTTCAATTGCAGGGGAGTAATAGGCCCCAGCCACAACTTTGCCAAATTAAATCCCAGAGGCATAGGTGCTGTCATGACTTCAGAAGAGTTCACACCTCCTGCTTGCTTCCCCATTGATTTCTGGGAAGCTGCCATGGACATTCTTCTTTCAATATAGGTAACCTTTTTTAAAAAAATGTCTTTATTGGTATTTATTAATATTTACATGATAATAAACATTTTAACCATATTGTGTCATATATTCAAT
>JAEANM010020527.1:0-12080 GCA_017656035.1 Myanophis thanlyinensis
AGCTGGAAAAGATGAGTTTTTAACGCACGTCGGAAGGCTCGTAGGTCGGTAATGGTTCGGATCTCAGTAGGGAGTTCGTTCCATAGGGTTCTGTGTCTGCCCCTGAACCTCGCCATTTAGATTTGGTGAGATTGGTATCATAGCCAGTACTACATCCTCCCTGACACAGGCATACTGGGGCTTCCTTGATAAGGCATCTGCCAAGAAGTTTTGACCCCCCAGAACATACTTCAATGTAAAGTTAATCTGCCTGAAATACATTGCCCATTTAATCTGTTTAGGTGATAGCTTCTGCGGGGTCTGGAGGGTCTCCAGGTTCTTACGCTCAGTCCAGACCTTGAATGGCACTTCCCCTTTTCCAGCAGATACCTCCAGGTGAGCAAAGCCCACTGAACTGCGAAGGCCTCCTTTTCCCAGATCACCCATCATTGCTCCGTGCTGGTGAGCTTGCATGATGTGTAGGCACAGGGTTGCAATTTCCCTTGCTTGTTGGTCTGGAGGAGAACTGCGCCCACCACCACGTTGCTAGCATCTGTCTGTAACACAAAGGGTTTGGCTGGATTCGGGTGTCCTAGCACTGGTTCCCTGGCAAACAAAGTTTTTAGGTGCTCAAAAGCCTGCTGGCAGGCCATTGTTCACTGCAAATGGCTACCTGATCTGGGTTTCCCAGCTAAATGTTTTGTTTTCAGGAGGTCCACTAAGGGGAGAGCAACCTGGGCAAAGGAAAGAATGAGCTGGTGGTAAAAGTTGGCAAAGCCCAGAAAACTTTATAATTGTTTCTGCGTTTTTGGCGCCTAACAGTCCAATACCGCTTTCACTGTTGATAGATCCATTTCCACTCTCTCTAGTGAAATACTGAATCCTAGGTAATCTAACCGCATTTGATGGAACTCACATTTGGAGATCTTAACATACATGTGTGCCGCCAGGAGTTTACGTAAGACCTGGCATACTTGGTGGACATGTTCCTTCAATGTGCAGGTGTGGATGAGAATATCATCAAGATATACTAGCACCCCTTTATAGAGGTGTTCATGCAGTACCTCATTGATTAACTGTATGAACATGTCAGGGCTCCCTTGTAACCCGAATGGCATCACCCAGAATGGATAACTTCCTAGTGGGAAATTGAACACTGTTTTCTATTTGTCCCTTGCCCTGATTCTAACCCTGTAATATGCCTCCCACAGGTCTAACTTTGTGAAGATACATCCTTCCGATAGCCTAGCGGGCATATCTTTCATCAGGGGCAGGGTATACATACGTTCCATGCACACCCCATTAATAACCTCAAAGTTAATGCATAATCTCAACCCGCCATTCTTTTTCTTCTTGAAGATGATGGGAGTGACCTGGGTAGCCTCTAGCCAGGTTTTTCTCAATGTACTTCCCCATTTCCATGAACTCCTGTGGAGTCATGGAGTACATGTTGGGCTTGGGCAGCCAAACTCCCAGGAGTATTTTTATTACACAGTCCATCAGATGATGGGTGGTGGTGGTGGTGGTGGTAGGACATCATATTCTTTTTCACTAAAACCTCAACCAGATCATTATACACTGCCAGAAGGCAGGCAAAATTCCCTTGACAACCCCTTGACTGCCCCCTTGTGCTATCTCTCTATTGTAACATACTTCATGGGGTGGTGGGTCTGGGCTGTTCCTTGTCCTCATGTGCTGATAGCCCCTCCCACCATATAGTTGGACTCCATTTATCTAGCCAGACTAAGCCAAGGATGATTTCTTCAGTCATTTTCGGGATCACAACAAACCAGATGAGTTCTCTATATTGCCCAAATTCCAGGGTTACCTTTTCAGTTATGTGTGTGCTAGTCTACCCCCCAGCAATGAACCATCCATTTGCTCAAAATGCATAGGTCTGGACAGCTGTGTCACCCTTGCACTGAGGCAAGCTGCGGTCACCTCACTCATGAGGCAATGAGTACATCCTGAGTCTATCAGCACCTTACAGGTATGATGGTTTTTTGGCTGTAATGACTACTTGCAGCCAAAAGGGCCAGATGTCCATACTTACCATAGGGTCATATTCCCCCTCCTCATCACTCTCAGCATTGTCCAGGTTTCCTCATCTGCGCCACCTCTCGCTCACTCGCCTTCACTCATTGGAGTCATCTGGGCCACTTGCTGAGCCCCTTAAGTCTTTTATGAGGTTTTCCTGGTTGACCCCCTAGGTGGTCCGTGCTGTGCTCCAGACAAGCTGCCAGACACTTTGGTGCCTGCAGGAGGACAGTCCACCCCTCAGTGGCTCGGCTTTCTGCAATGGAAACAAAGTAGTGGCAGCCTGGTGGGAGTGGCTGGCTCCCACGGAGTTACCACTGGGGAGGTTGCTTTGGGCGCTGTGCCAATGGACTGGTCTGGTGACCTCCAGGGCTATACCCCTCACTCCCCTCTAGGACAGTAGTCTCACAACTCTGCCTCTAATTCCATCGTAGCCTGATACCATGCTGCCAAACATGGTGCTATTCCATGGTATATACATGTCTGCCATAGACTATGGTCAAGACCTGTTTTGAATTGGTGCATGAGTAGATGCTCTGGCCAGCACTATAATTTCCCTGACAATCTCCAGAAGTCCCACACATAAGCCACTACTGGTCTTCCATTTTGTCGTATAGCCAACAGCTCCACTTCCTCTCATTATACCCTAGTGATATCTTTGAAATGCTCTCGAAGCACATTGAGAAACAGGGCAGTGTCCCCCAATTCTCTGGCATGGTCACTGTAAAGGTCAGTGATCCAGTCAGCAGCCTCATTCTCCATCACTGCTGCGACAGCCATGACCATGGCTCACTGGGAGGCATATAGGTGGTTATACCGGTCCAGATGGTTCCAGAAAGAAGGCCCCCTTATAAGGGCTACCATCAAAGGTGGCTTGCACTGCTGGAGGTTCTCAGGGTCTCAGGGCCCCTAGGCCATAACCAATCTCTGGCCAAACTGGTGTCTATGGCATACTCCTGTGAGGGGGCAGAATGCCTTGGGGACCGGCATTATCATGTCTGTGATAACTCTGCTCTGAGGGCCCAGTGTGAGCTGACAGAGATGCTACCCCAGCATTCCTTCAGCGTGGAGGGGCTGGCTCATATTTCATCTTGGGACTGGTCAAACGGAACTGGCCCACGTGGAGTTGGGGCCCTGAGGGGGGCTGCATAGCTACTCTCCCCTCCCCTCTCCCCTCCCAGCTGTTCCAAGTGGCTCCCTTGCAGAAATCAGCCTCACCAAACTTCTCTCACAGAATGTCCATGGTTTGGCTACCTACCGCCATGGAATAGTTCCATTCCCCTTCCTTGTCCTCCATCAGGCACCGCTCTTGCCACTTGGTAAGATAGGTGCGAGTAGGGATAAGTGTGGGAAGGGAAGGCACCGGGACCCAAGACCACCCTGTTCATGAGGAGCTCAGCCACCACTCCCTTGCTGTCCCAGCAGTTCCAGCCTCTGCTGTTGGGACAGGCTGCTCTTTGAGATGCACATCAGGCCCCAGGGCTTCACTGAGCACCAACAAAGCCTCCAGGGTGGAGGGCACAACCATATCAACAGCCTTCAGACTTGCCTCCATACCTTCAGCGATGCCTTGCAAAAGCAAAAAGCCCAATTCAGAAGAGTAGCATTGACTTCCTGTCACGCTCCGGGAGACCCCAGTAGAAATAACCAGACAATAGTTCAAGTCAGCAAATCAATGGTTTATCTTCTGCTCTTTCAACCAGTGCTAAATGACCTCTCAGGTTGAGAATAAAGTCAGTGCTACTTCAGCATGCTTCCCACCACCTTTTATGTGTCTTGCAAGCCCCGCCCTGCAGCCCATGCACATGCCCACCCCCATGTGCCTGCAGTCATGTGTGGATGGTTTTTTGGCTTGCCATTGGGATGCTGCACACGCACACGCTGGCCATGCTGAACAGCTGTTCTTGCCATCAGCTGTTTGATGCATCTTCGCCTTCCAGCCGGCAGCCCCAGCAGTCCATGAGGGAGGCAGGTGAGTGAACAGCACCCTCAACCTCACTCCCCCATAGCAATCATTGCCTCGGGCAGCCAGCAGGCACAGCAGATCAGTGGGTGAATTTGTCACGGCTCTCCCACATGAACGGCAGTCCTGGACAGGCTCGGAATTGTATTGCAATGAAACATCTGCAAGCAAACAATCAAGCTAGAGAGCACTATGCACTCCACAGTTCAATCCTGAACTATGTCTGTTGGATCCAGAATGTGTGCTCTGGTACCCTTTTGCCTTTTGACATTTTTTATTATTTTTTTGATATCTCCATACATCAATCCTTTTCAATTTGATGAATTGATCTGTATTTGTTTCTCTGCTTTTTATAAATAATAATTTCCTTAGCTTTTAATGCAGTCAAGTAGTGTTGCATTCAGCATTCAAGTAGTGTTGCATTCAGCCTGGCATCTGCCTTACTCTCTTCTCCAAGAAAACAAAGGGTTCTAATCTAATTGCTAGTTATTTTATATTTAAAATTAAGTAGTTCTAGCAGATTCTGAAAATTACTCAGATTTTAGATTTAACACTCTATTTCCTTCATTGATTGGTTATCATGAAACTGCAGATTGCCCATTAATGGCAATACTGGATGATCTGAAATGTGCTCTGACTGCTCTTCATTTAATTTTCCTTTAAGAAAAAGCTTTCTATATGTGCATTCTGACATACAAATATAAAGACAGAGGGAAGGAGCTGTGAACACTTAAATAATCCTACCTCCCTATATTTACTTGTCTTGCTGCCTTTAGTCAGGGATCCTGATTTGATCCCTAGTAAGCATTAACTTACTGTTAAGATAGATTCCTATCTTTACAACTCTGTGGGTTTGCAGAAAGTGATCCAATAATCCTTCTTGCACCTTTCCCAATCCTCTCTCACATTCTTGTATAACCTTCCTGACCCTCCCTGAGCCACAAGTGCCTCTCATGCTCTCACACACCCTCTTTTACCCAGGTGGCACCATTCACACATATCTTTGAATATATACACCACTCGTGAACCTTCTGTTTCACCCTTGTGTATCCTCCCCAACTCACACCATGCCTCTTCTGCACTTTCCTGCATTCTCCCTTGTGGTACCTGACCCATGTAGCACCTTACATGCACTCCCTCACATCCTCTTCATACCCCCTTGCTCCTTTCTCCATCCAATAATAGTCACTTACCTGCCTATTGGCCTGTGACTTCCAACTACCCACTGGCTTTCCTACTGATTTTTGTTGTGGCAAGCTAACAGGAAGTTCCTCATTTAATGACAGAGGGAGTCGGTTAATGATGGCAGTTAGAACTGCTGGAATTGCCACTGCTGGGTGACATGGTCACACTTTACATCCACATCTTTTAGTGACAGAAATTCCAATCTCAATTGTTGTTGTAAGTTAAGGACTATCCATAACATTTGTTTATAGAGAAATAAGACTATGATAGAACTTTGAAAACTTAACTATACTACTGAATCAAAATTTCTAAAATAAAGTTTAATTTATTTAATGCAGTAAGAAATTTAGTTGTAGATACATTTAATTGTAACTCATCCCCATTAAAATCAGGAAATATCATAGAATTGGTTGTATGACTTAGGATTGCCCAGTATAAGTTAAGTTACATAACTTAAATACAACATGAACATTAAATGAAAACATATGAAGAATTCCAAAAATATTGTCAGATGAATTTTCAAATTTTATTTATGGAATGTATTTTTACCATAGATTACATAGAAAAAGGAAATTCAGACGTTCCAGAAGAATCCATAGAGGAATATTTAGTATCAGATCACCAATCCAGTGTTTTATCCCCAGAAGATTCTCCTATGCAAACAAGTAAAAGTAAATATTCTATTCTCAGTAGCTTATTATGTGTTAAATGTGTTAAATTACTAAATGTTAATAATAAAAAATAATCAATATGATATTGTACTTATTTTGCAAACTACTAGAGATATAGTAATAAAAAATTAAATATATCCTTCTTTGCTTATAAAATGTTAATTTTTCCCACTTCTTAGAGTTCTTATGGCTATGCCAGTGTTAATATCAATATAGCCTGTTTAAAAATTTAAAATAAATAGCAATATCACTTATATAATGCTTCCCAGTGCTTTACAGAGTCAGCATATTACCCCCAACCATCTGGGTCCTCATTTTATCAAGCTCAGAAGGATGAGTCAGCCTTGAGCCTGGTAAGATTTGAACTGCCAAATTGCAGGCAGCCATCAGTCTGCAGAAGTAGCCTGTAGTACAGCATTCTAACCACTGCGCCACCATGTCCTAAATTAGGTTTCAAAAAAATAATAGAAAGCACCAAACAAACATAAATGTAGAAAAGCATGTTGAATGCTTTGGAAGAAAGGATGAATGAAACAAACTATCCAAATCACCCTACACCTGAGTTACAGATATTTGCCACTATTGCATATCTAAATACCTATCCAGCAATGTATGCAGACTTCAAAGATGGAAACATATGAAAAAACAAGGAAAGTCTTTCAAAAGACCTCTGAACTCAGAAGGAGTATTCTGAAAAATATCAGTGGACAAATAGTAATTGATTCAAAGGAGGTAAACAAAGATGGAAGGAATATACTGAATATCAACATTAAAGATACCTTTGAAGATATTCCCTACTTATAAGAATCTTTAGTACTATAAAATAAAGTTAGAACAGCACTTTAATCATTCCAGTTGGAATGCTACAGGAATTGATCCACAGAAATATGGTAAACACAGAAGAAAAATCAGTAAAAGTTCAAACCAAACCATGCCAATAAATCTGGAGAAAGATGCAATGGCCAGTTGATTGGAAGAGGTCAATATACATTTCAATATATAAAAAGAAAACTTAGCAGATTATGTAACTATAGTATAATATCCTCAATTTCACAGTAAAATAATGCTTAGGATCATCAAATATAGATTAGAAAGAACCCTGGAGATGCCAGATGTTCAAGATGGCTTTAGAAAAAGCTGAGGAACATGGAACATTAATGCTGATATATGGTGGATAATTTAGGAAGCCAAAGAGCACCAAAGAGAAATCAGTATGTGCTTATTATAGAAAAGGCTTCAACTGATCATGTTAAAATCATGTAAAATGGAAATCCTGGAACATTTCATTGTTTGCACAAGAAAGTTATATACAAGTTAGAAGGTCTTAATATAGACAAAACATGGTAAAAAGATTGACTCCAGATTGGAAAAAGAGCACAACAAAGCTGTATATTCTCCCCTTATTTATTCAGTCTAAATGCTGGATATACAGTTTGGGAAATTGAATTGGAAGAAGACAGGTGTGATTTTACTACTGGAAGAAGAGGCTTCAATAACTTTGGTTATGCTGAATATACTATTCTAATACCTGAAAATGGAAAGGATCTGCAAATAATAAAATATAATAATGGAATGCAATGGACACAGTGAAAAATGGGACTAAATATAAATGAGATCAAACTAGTGACAATAGGTACAAAACCCAGTCTTACAACTGACAATTAAGATGTTGAAGTGATAAATAGCCTGCTCAACCATCAACAATAAAGTAACACAGAGTTAAGATACACTCTACAGACTAGTACTTGGTCAGGCAGCCACGCCTGTATTGGAAAAGATACGTATATGGTTTGATGTGTCTAAACTTATAAAGATCTAAATAATGCAAGTGGTGCTGTTCCTTGTGACAGTTGATGGAAACAAAATTTAGAGTTTGAAGAAGCAAGATAGGAAGAGTATTGATGCCTTTGGTGTTTGAGAAAACTTTTGAGAATACCACAGAAAACCAAGAAAACAAACAAATAGATCATAGAACAAATATTGAGTTCTTACTAGTGTCACTAGAGGAATAAATGACCAAGGCCAAATTATCTTACTTTGGACACATTATGAGGAAGAAGGTTCTAATGCTTGGAAAGGTGAATGAAGGAGAAGTAAGGTGAATGGACTCAATTACAGTGGTGATGAATGCACCATTAAAAGAACACACAGAAAAAGTTAGGGACAGATTCCAATAAGGAAAATCTGTCTATGTAGTTGCTAAGAGACATTGACTTGATAGCATCAATAATCAATCTATACAAATCACACTTCTTCTTCTTCTTCTTCTGGCTGTTCCCGTTAGGGGTTCCCACAGCAAATCAACTGCGTCCACTCAGCTCTATCCTCGGCATCCTCCACTCTCGCCCCAAACACCTTCATGTCTTCTTTTAGCACATTCATATATCTCCTCTTTAATCTATACAAATCACACAAAGTATTTTAAATCCCAAGACTGTAATCGTGTTTGGCTAAAGAGTGAGGATGAGCAAAGGAAAACTCAGTAGTTCATATGTGCCTCTGTTTGAACTTATAGTTAAATATATTTCACTCAATTTCAGTATAATTGACATAACAAAACAACTGGTTTTAAAGAAAATAATTGACAACAACAAAACAGTAAAAGCTACAGTATTATGATAAATACATATATATTTGAAAAAAGCAGGAAATAGGCATTTCAGCCTGAAAGTTGTCTTAGTTCAATAGCTCCATTTTGGATTCCCAGTTTACTTATTGATCCATATAGTAATGGATAGATGTGCATGAGAACTTTGCCTTTGTGATTATTTGCAAATGATCCCCAAAATGCCAAATCCACATAGAAATGCCAAATAATGGTAATAAATAAAGTAATATTTTAATGAAAAAAATATTTTTGAAATGGATGTCTGAAAATTTAATTTACAGGAAAATGAACATTGATTTAAAATTGAGTATTTAAAATTAACAATTGAGCAACATTCATATTACAATCAACTACCATAAGCATATATGATGGAATACATGTATAACTCAAATGTATTCTGCAGAAAGACATTATTTAATCATGGTAGTCTCCAAACTTTTGATGTTTGTAATATTGCATCAAATGATATCAGAATAACACAGATAATATCCACATACAAGAGAAAAAGGAACATAGTAATTATGAAATTAACTCTTCACCTACTTCTGCTCATTGATTACACCAAGAAGAACATACTTTGAATCTTAAATTAACATATTTTCTTTTGCTAACGTAGTGACTGATTATTATATTTTGGCTCTTGTAAAGGTGAAGCGGTGACTGGTGAATTATCAAAACTGTTAGATGAAATCAAGCTGTGCCAAGAAAAAGATTATTTAGAAGATATGAGCCAAACTATATCAGATGATTATCTGGATGATGCTAGCAAAGTATCAGAAGAAGAAACAGTAGCAAATGGAAACCGAGCCAAGTCTAACATAGTAAGTGAGAAAGAATATAGTTTAAATTCTAGCAATTAACAATAAGATTTAATTCTGCTTTATATGTTGTTTATTAAAATATTTATATATGCTGCAACACTTACTTCCTGCATAAAATAATATAATTAAAAATTATATAATAAAATTAAATGGCAGCAGCATATCAAGACTCTTCGATATCTCCCTGAAATCATTATATTGGATCAGTTTTTTTCCCCAGCTACTTTCTGAGAACTCACTTCCCATTTATTTTGTTTTTATAATTTTGTAAATTCTATCCATCTTTTCTTTTTTTATAGAAAACTTTATTAGATATAAAACATTTAAAAAACACAATAATAAATTACATACAAAACAATATCCTATCGACTATATACATCCCTTATTTTGACAGTATTTATATAATCTATAATACAACGATTTCTTACAGAGTTCTCATTAGTTATTTCTATAAACTTTTTAATGTTCAGTTCTATTTCTTTCCTATCTACTTGGATCTCTAGTTCTATTATGCAACCAAAGATACACTTTTTCCCAGACTATATAGAATTCCAAACTTTCTTTTTCTTTTAGTTACAGCGTTAGCCTATCCATCTCTGTGTAATCCAAAATTTTGCAGATTATCAAACAATCATCCGGGACTCGGTTCTCTTTCCAACATTGGGCCATTGCTATTCTCGTCGCTGTTATAATACGCAGAATTAAATATGTCTCTTCTTTTTTACATTTATCTCTAATAATACCCAGAAAGAAATTTATCTCTAATAATAACCAGGAGGAAATTTCCGGTTTGAACTCCAATTGAATGTTTTCAATGTCTTTAATCCAACCTTGAATTCTGTTCCAATATTCCTTCATTTTAGGGCATGTCCACCATAGATGGAAGAAGATGCCTAGCATTTTCTTACATTTCCAGCAATTGGCATTTAATTTGGGGTACATTTTAGGTAATTTGAAGGGTGATAAATGCCATCTGTAGCGCATCCTGTATTGATTTTCTTTAAATGTTACCGCTTTTGTTATTTTGAAATTCTTCACTCATATCATTTCCCAATCTTCCATTTCTATACTATGACCTACATTTCTTGCCCAAGCTATCATTGGTCCTTTGACGATCTCCTCAGCGAAGTTATACTGCACAAGGTAGTTGTATATTTTAGAGATTGCCCTTTCCTCTGTTCCTATTAATGATTTATCTAATTGTTTTAAATTCAAATCAATATCTATTTCATCCCGGTCTTTCATATATCTTGATTTTATTTGAACATAAGGCCACCAATCTATATTTATACCTTGATCTTGTAATTCTTGATTTGTTTTTAAATTCCCTTGTCTGTCTAAAATTTTGTGGTATTTTGGACACATCTATAGTATTGGAGTAAATCATTGCCTCCATAGACCCTCCACCCCGGGATTTTCATATAGTACCATTTTTTAATCCTTTCCCATGTTATTATTAATGAATTCCCTATAATATGATGGTAAAAATAGCTGTGTGCCTTATTACTTGTATCCCATAGGAACACATGCCATCCTTTTTGTATATCGTGACCCTCTAATGTCAAAATCCTTCTGTTATTTAACTTTATCCATCTTTTCTTTTGATTAAATTCCTATACATACCATTTTCCTTCAGCAAAGATATTTCAAGCCATTCTTGTAGATCTGGCGCTGATATAACTATAGCAACACCTATTTTTCTATGTGGAACAATTTGTGGCATTCTAGTGATTTCTATATTTCTTCTGTATAAATCATATGTGTTTACTTAATCATTAAACAAAAATATTTAATTATGCCTAAATTTGGCAACAAACCTATGACTAAAACCTAGTTTTAATTAAAGCATTATAATAGTTAGATTTTATTTTTAGGTATCCATCTTCCATTAGATGGCAGTATGGTTCAGTAAAGAAGATCATCAGCCATTTTATACAATAGAAGGATCTTCCAAATATATGTTTGTTGGTTAACTTATTAAGAGAGGCTGGCAGGTTTTGGTGCAGTATAGATCCAAAAGGATCCCTGATGATTGGACTCCAAATACCATGCATTGACAGACTCCTATGGGCTGTGTAATCTTTAGGATAGCCAATACCACAAGTTATTAAATGCATTCCAGAAGCCATAATAAATTTATTAAAAATTATGCTAATTATGTTTAAGATAATCAAAAAAGAATCAGTTAATGATTTATGAAAATTTGGTACATTACAGTATTAAATTAAGTGAAAGAAATTCAAAGAGTTCAGAAAGTAGCATGCTGAATTTAATGATAAAGAAAACGAAGCAGGACTTCAAGAAGTGACAAGGAGAACATGGGAATTTTTCAGAAATGATTTATTTAATACACTATTCACTTATAAAAAACAGCAATTTCTAAGTTATTGCAAATGCATAACCACTATTATCATATAATATCGCTGAGAATAATTTTAGGTGGAATTATATTGAATATTTAAATTTAATATGACCTATTTTAATTGATCTACTTCCTTTAGATATAATATATATTTTCTCCTTCTTTTACATACATACATACATGTATGCATACATATTCGTAGATTTTCATGGATACAGGTATGCAGGTCTAGGTGTGTTTGAATCTTTTCTTGTGTAAGATTGAGAGTATCTTCGCAATGTTTAGGCGAGGTCCCACTCGCCATCCTGTGGCTGCTGCTTTCTGCTTCATGCCACTGTTCGCACTGGCACAAAGCAGAAAGCAGCAACCTGAGGGTGGTGAGTGGGACCTCGCCGAAACGTCGCAAATATACCCTCAATTTTACATGGGAAAAGACTCAAACACACCTAGACCT
>JAEANM010020528.1:0-12080 GCA_017656035.1 Myanophis thanlyinensis
ACAAAGTTGAAACTGTTTCATATTTAATATGTGAGTGCAGCAAAATTGTACAAACTGATTACAAAGCTAGACATGACCGAGTTGCTAAACTAATCCACTGGGCATTACGTAAAAAACATGACTTACCTGTATCTGAAAAGTCATGGGAGCACAAAGTGAAAAAAGTTTCAAAAATGAGATGGTAAAGATCTTGTGGGACTTTTGAATACAGACAGATCATCACTTAGAACACAACATCCAGATATCACAGTCATCCATAACTGAAGTGTACAGTTTATTGATATTGCTGTACCAGGAGACGCCAGAGTCAGAGAAAAAGAACTAGAAAAAAATCACAAAATATCGCGCCCTGGCCATCGAAACCACCCGATTATGGATGAAACATATGACAGTGATACCCATTGTCATCGGCGCACTTGGCACCATGTCCAAGAATTTTACAGAGTACATCAAGAAACTGCAGTTTCCTGTAATAGCACCAGCAGAACTGCAAAAAACTGTGTTACTTGGAACAACATACATTTTGAGAAGGTACTTGGTCGATACCTAGAATGCTGGCAGCAACCCGTATCAATCATCAGTGCCAGTCAATAATGTGACACATTTTTAAATGTTCAGTTGACTGAGTTTCATGTTTAATGAATAAAGTATATATAATAAATATTAATGAGGACCCAGATGGTTCCCCCAACTTTACAGCCTGTTCTAAGTGGTTTACATAATACCCCCTATTATGCTGACTGTAAACAACTTAGAATAGGCTGTAAAGCACTGTGAAGTGGTATATAAGTGCTATTGCTATTAAATACCCCCTTGAGTGTCCTTTTTGATGTCCTCTGATGCTATCAAAAGTAGGTTGTCAAATCCTGACAGCACAAGCTACAAAATGAAGTCTATCCGAAGTAGTTATTGAAACTGTAACAGAGGCAAAGAGCTTTATTACTTAATAAGAGACTAGACAAAAACATCAGGGGAAGCATTCTAATAAACAAAATCTCTCCCTGTGTTATGTATTTCCTCATCTCCCACCTGAAAATTAAAATTCTAATTGTCTGTATTCTTTCAGCTGACATCTCAACAGTGATTTGTGATAAACCTGAAAAAGCAGACACAATACTGGAGAACTGCAAGCAAGGAAAAATGCCAGTGCTAAAGACAATTATTCTGATGGATCCTTTTGATGACAGCCTAAAAGAAAAAGGAGTTACATTGGGAATTGAAATACTTTCTTTTCAAGCAGTTGAGGTATTTTGGATGGATTTTTCTAAGAAACCATTGCTTTGACTGAAACTGAGAATTAACCTTAAATCTAGAAGAATAATCTTCCTTTGTAATTTAATCTTGAGTCGTAGAACAAGTAATACTGAATGTTATACATTCAGGACCACTAATGTATTCTAATGCTTTTGGAAGAAGATAAACTATTGGAGCAATAGGATATAAAACATGTTGCATGTATTCTTTTTTCTATTTTTTAAAATTAAAAATCTTGCTATATGTATTCTTTTTAGGTTTTTTTAACCAAATAGTTAAAGGTATTTGACCTATATAGTTCTGACTTTACTAGACATCAGGCTGAACACATACCCATCCTTTCCCTAGTCTTATATTCATTTTACAAACATTAATTATCAGGTAGATTGGGTGACTTTACAATATTGTCTCTTATTTTTTTTAAATCTAATCATTAACATCATGCAGTCATTCCTCTCTAGTTTGCCTTCCAATATCAAATAAAACAATACATTATATTGTATTGATTCTTAATAGCTATGCTTCTCCCAGAACAGAAGCTTCATAGAAGGATAAATTATGTGAAATTGTCACCTTGAAGTAAATTCTACCATGATTTTAATATTAAAAAGTACTGTATCTCTAACTCTTTACATTTTTATATAAGGAGGACTCCTTTATTAGGCCAACAGCCTTTTTAGTCCATGATTTTGTGTCACACAATGGACTAACAAAGGACTTTTGGAGAAACTGGCAAAAGTAGATAGAGATCTCTCTTCTACTATTTCTTATGTCTCACATTTAGGAAACATGCCATTGAGATTATAGTTCTTAATGATTGTCTCCAGATGTTTTACAATAGTAAATATTAGTAGGCCATCATATCCCCAGCAGTGAATTATATAATTCAAGTTTGCATTGTGTAATAAACTGTGGGTAGTCCTCAATTTAGGATGACAATTGAGTCCAAAAATTTCATTGCTAAGCAAGGCAGCTGTTAAGTGACCTGTGCCTCATTTTATGATCTTTTTTGTCATTATTAAGAAAATCACTACAGTTGTTAAATGCAGTCATTAAGCGAACCTGGCTTTCCCCATTGACCTTCTTTTTCAGAAGCTACCTAGGAAGGTTGCAAATGACAATACATTGCCAAGCATCCAAAGTTTGATCATGTGACTGCAGGGATACTGTAACAGTCATAAGTATGAGAACCGGTCATAAGCTATTTTTTCAGTGCTGTTGTAGCTGTGAACAATTATTAAATGAATGATTGTAAGTTGAGGACTACCTATACTTTTATTGGTCCTGAGTCTACCCATGTTTAGATAGAACAAATTATCAGTTTGCACTTTTATTGATTTAGGAATATATCATTGAAAATATTTTTCTGAAGTTGCTTCAGGTGGTTTTTCCTTCTTCTCCATACAGGCATTAGGAAAAGACAATTATAACAAACCAGTTGTAAGTATTAATATTTTCCTTTGCTTATCAAATTTTGCTTATTTATGACCACGTGTAATATTAAATATCCCTTTGCATTAAATTGTCATCTCATTTCAGCCTCCCAAACCAGATGATCTTTGTGTTGTTTGTTTCACAAGTGGCACAACAGGTGGGTAATTTCAGGGAATGTTAGGCCATATGTCTTATTTATTTAAATAATGTTTGACCTAGACATAATAATATGTTTACTGATTGAACAAAAATGTTTCCAATATAGCTTTTATGGCTGCACTGAGATCGAGATTCAAAGGGAAAAAATGAATTTGGTCTCTGCACATAGTTCCAGTCATATTTATCTTAAACCAAGACTTTTACCATGATTGTATGTCAATTACTGGAATTCAGAAAAGATGCAGGTCTTTTAAAGTTTTTTTAACAGAAATAATGTATGCACTCTTAATCTGTTGTTCAGTTTTGTTCTTTCAATTTGGATCAGTCTTAATAGCTGTTGGTCCTATTTATTTAGTAGAAAGGCTATCACATTCTATACCTTTGAAAGGTATTACATCATTGCTGGATGGTTTGATTGTTCTTCAGGTTTTGATCCTTTGAACAGCAAATTGTTGGGGTTCAATAAGATAAAAATTAATCCTTTCAAAAATATGAAAAAAGAAATCAGAAATATGAGGAGGATCAATTATCCCCTAATTTAAAAAAAAGCTACTGAATCTTGTTAAAGCTGAGGTCAAGAATTTGTTTTAAAGCATAATTTGTAAATGACTTAAAGGGCACAGTGCTTTGACAAGAATGAGACTAAAGTAAATGCCTATTTCAGTGGAGGGGAACTATATAGAAGGTGCTGAAAATTGAGTTCTTAATTTCCTATATTATGGACTCCTATTGGTACTAATAGCAGGAGCTGCTAATAATTTTATTTTGCTAGCTACAATTTATATTTTTCACAAAAGGTGTTCAATATAGCTTATGAGCCATGGTGGCCCAGTGGTTAGAATGCAGTGCTGCAGGCTATTTCTGCCGACTGCGGGCAGCCAGCAGTATGACAGTTCAATTCTCACCAGCTCAAAGTTAACTCAGCCTTCTGTCCTTCCAAAGCCTGTAAAGTAGATTGTTGGGGGTGATATGCTATAAACCCCTTTAGAGAAGGCTGTAAAGCACAGTGTAGGCATGAGAGTTGGCACTTATTTTGCATTTTTTAAAAAGTCATTTTATTGTGACTTTACTATTAGACTCATGAAATATATTATAGAATTTAAATCTCCTGATTAATTTACCTGCAGTCACAATTTTTAAAAATATGTTAAACCTGTAGGAGAAAATAATATAATCTTGATTCCATGTGTGTTCTAATCCAGATTGCAGATGTTGCACCTAATTCTCATCCCCAGACACCTTGCTATTCTTTTATAATATTTTAGAATTTCAAGAACAGGAAATAGTGAGGGAGGGATGATGGGCACCGCACTTAATTTGATAAGTAATGCTAATAATTAATCATGCAGAAATAGCGGATGATTCAGAGTAAAATTTGGCAACTTTTGAAAAAGCACAATTGATATGCTTTTAATCTAGATTGAGTTTAGTCCTCTAGTTTCTGAGAGCCAAGAATACAGTATATTTGTCCCAAATATCTTTTTAGGTAACCCTAAAGGAGCTCTGCTAACACATGGAAATATTGTTGCAAATGCTGCTTCCTTCCTGAAGATCACAGAAGTAAGTTGTAACATGTTTTTAACAGTTGTTAGTTCATGAATTTTAGTAGGGCAACTTTTGTTGTCAGTTTAGAACAACTGAAGTAGCCAGCACTATGATCCCAACTATTAATGCTTCTTTTCTTTCTCCAGAAAGCTGCTAATTATGAGACATCAGATATATCTATATCATACCTTCCTCTAGCTCATATGTTTGAAAGAGTGGTGCAGGTAAATGCCTTTCTAAGTTGTGTTTTCTAAGTTGTGTTTTTCCTCAAATCAAAGCTCTGTGCATTTTTACAGTATGTGCACTGCATATCTAGCACACATAAATTGCAGAATTTTCAACTGCATTGTTGTGGCTCTCATATTGACTCCATTACATTTTTGGACCATTCTTTGCAGAACCACTGTATATCATGCTTTTT
Source organism: Myanophis thanlyinensis (assembly GCA_017656035.1). Taxonomy (NCBI): domain Eukaryota; kingdom Metazoa; phylum Chordata; class Lepidosauria; order Squamata; family Homalopsidae; genus Myanophis; species Myanophis thanlyinensis. The sequence continues at coordinate 4,814 of JAEANM010020528.1, forward strand.
CTTGATTTTCAAAAACTCTTATGAGGTTTAATTGAGTCAATACATGTCATTTAGAATAATTTTATTTTCATTTTAAATGTATGCTAATTGGCATACATTAAAATTAAATTTCATTGCATATAGCTCTCAAAAAGTCACCATTTCCAATATATGAATGAATGAATATGTGAGTGAGTAAATAAGTAAGCAAGCAAATAAGTAAACATACATATATCCCCATATATTATATGACTCAGAGAAACTACACAGTCTAGTTCAGATATATTCATATACATGGCAAGAAAAATGAATCTTCTGAGTTTATCAGGCAGATGGCATGGGGAAAATACTCCTACAGATTCAGAAATACTTCTAGAAATACTTCGAAAACTCCTTCATTTCAATTTATGATTTGCCATTACTATCAAATATATGAAGGTCATATGTAGATTAGATCCCTTGGTTATAAGAAGGACAAAATGAGCTCTTCCCAAATATATGGGAATGATTGAACAGTTAGTCACATCTTTAATCTATATCATCTGAAAGTGGTTTCCTAATAATACTGTACTCTTTGTTGTGATTATAATCAGTAGTCTCCTCTAATCATATCATTTTCTATCTATTTTGATTTCTGGATATCAGCTAACTCTTACCAAATGGGAATGCATAGGTTTTCATAAGGTTGAACTCATTTCTCTCATTGCCTTCTAGTCTACAATGTACAGCTTTGGAGGAAAAGTGGGATTCTTCCAAGGTGATATTAAACTTCTTGTAGATGACATGAAAGCACTGAAGCCAACGATATTTCCTGTAGTGCCCCGGCTGCTCAATAGGATCTACGACAAGGTAAAACAATGTTCTGATGTGAAACCATCTTCCCTTAAACAGCTATAGTTGTTAGCAAATACAGTTAGGTTTACATACCATGATAAACATGTATTGACATAAATAGAAAAATATTTTTTTCTGTGGTGAAATAAATCTGCTCTAGAGAATTAAGGAGTTAGAAGAAAATATATGTATCTTAGGTCTTAGCTATGGAGTCCTTGATGCTCTCTGATCTTGGTTATTTGCTTACAGACATTTTATTACTGGACTAGGTAACATTATCAATGTTAGCGAGTGTGAGATTTGTTCTCTGTTTACATACATAAATGTTTATGCTGGGGGTGATTTTCTCCTTGCTAGTTCTTTGACTAGGATATTATTTTTGATTGATTGCTTGCTTAGTGTTAATCCCTGCTCATCTGGGCATTGGTTGCTGGAAAGAATGTGTTCATCAACCTTTGTCTCTGTACCTACTTTCAGTTTGATGGACAAATACATTAACAAATTAGAGGAATATCCATGGGCTCACCAGTCTCAAGTTTGTAATGCAGCTTCTAGAAACCATAGCACTCTCATGCATACAACCAAAATTTTACTCTGATATATAGAAATATTCATCATAATAAAGAGAACAACTAGAGAATAAACATGAAACATTTATAGCAGTCAGAAGACACAATGAAAACTCCTTCATCTCATTATACATTGCCCTACTCAGCTATAATTTCAATTGGGAATCTGTGAGCATCCTAGGGAATGCCTGGAAGCTTGCTATTGGACAAATTATCCATTACACATATAGGGATAAATCATATTTAGACATCATTCGAAGAGACAGTAAAAAAGTTAAGGAAACAAAAAAGACAGAATACATCCTCTCCAGCAACCAATGCCCAGATAAATGGGATAAATAGCAGACAAACAATCAAGCAGAAAACAATGCCCTAGTCAAGGAACTCTCTACAACAAAGCCACATTCCATCAACACTGCCTGGCAAGTGACTTTGTACAAACAAGGAACAAACTTGCATTGATGATGCTAATTGGGTAATGAGGCACCTGCAAGCAAACAACCAAGCTCAGATAGCATCAATGACACCACAATTAAGGGGTTCTTCAGGAAAGGAAGAATTATAAAATTCATTGCTTAATTGAGTTCATACCACAAATTAAGCTATATTTTACTGATGATTTGTTAAACAAATCACAACTAGTTTGCTTTAAATAATATATAAAAGTTATTTGCAAACTATTGTGGTTGGATTTGTAAATACAACAAATCAAACAAAGCACATTATACTTTAGGTTCAAATAACACTGGATGTATTGTAGTCAGATTCAGGTTTTCTCTAATCACTTTTAATTAACCACTTGATACAGCAAGAAAGTTTTAAATGAATGACAAATTCACCAGTTCTCTGGATTTATCAGTCAGCTGTATCAACATTCCATTCCAATTAGAAAAATAATTGGTTTTAGGGAAGTACTGGTATCAATGCGTATCATAAAGTAAGAACCAAGTTTATTTTTGTGCAAATCAAATAGGCTTTCTCATTACGTGAACTAATCTTTTGCAGATTCAGACTGGTGCACAAACAAGATTTAAGCGACTGTTGCTAAATGTTGCTGTAAACAGAAAACTTGCTGAAGTGAAGCAGGGCATTATCCGAAACAATAGCATATGGGACAAACTAGTATTCAGCAAAATGCAGGTATATGTTCCTCTTTACATTTTATTTTATTATTTGATATCAAATTTATATGTTGCCTATTTCTCCAGAGATAATTCTAGGCAACTTACAGCCACTCAATTAAAATGCAATATAACACCTTAAAGCAATTAATAGGGATATTAAATTTAAATTTAAAATTTAAAATTCAGTTAAAATAAAATGGACCAGGATGGAGAAGGAAGAAGCTAAGTGTGCACTGGGAAGAAATGGGGCATTATTTAATCTACTTTTGTCAAGGTTAATACATACAAGGCATTCTATATAAAACTTATTCTATTATTTCTTTTGAAGATGCTTGACATCCTAATTCTTTTTTTATTGCTTGACAGGACATAACAGGTGGAAAACTGAAACTAATAGTAACTGGTGCTGCTCCAATATCTCCATCTATCCTACAGTTCTTAAGAGGAGTCTTTGGCTGTCATGTAAGTGCAGAATTCTGAAGGGATGGGTCAGTTTTCCAATTCTGTTAATGCTCATCTCTGGCTAAGAGGTAGAGAAGGCAGTAAGGCAATGACTCACCTGAAATGGTGATGGTTATCAGGACTATTCAATTTTATATGCCTCTGTTTTAATGGAACTGTCACAGAACTAGCACTGTAAAAATATGTGGCTTTATAACATTGTGGATTGAGTTTGGTTGAGCAACTGCATTATTAAGTTATTGATTTTTTTTAAAACAGGCCTCTTAGGAATGAAAATCTAACAGTTGGGTTGACAATATGTAAACCAGGATTGTTACTTTAAGTATTGTAACTTTAAATAATGCTGAAAGTGTGATTGGCTGCTGCTTCATAAGCGGCCATAAGATGGAGCCAAGATCACTGGTAGATGCTGGTTACTGTTATTTGTAGCAGAGGAGTTAGAAAAGTGAGGATTTTTCTGTGAGTTTTGCTACTGTGAGTACTGCAAACTGTTACCGAACTGTATATTTGTTACTGGACTTTGATTATTGGATTATCCCTGAACTGAACTGTTTGATGACTGACTGACTTTACTGGGTATGAATTCAGATTGATTGATGGACTTTGCACACCTCTATTTCCATGGAAGTAAAAACCTATTTTTCTACTCAGTGTCTCTATATTCTAGTTTGTGTATTCTACCACAACACTCTCACAATGCTTTGCTTTGCACTCTTTCTCCTAATGGAGGACTATCCTTAACAAGGCCTATCAACCAAAGCTCTGACAACAGTGGGATCACTGTTGAAAAGCTAATATTGCGGTTAATGAAAAGCCACCAATTCTTTGGCTTTTCCCTCTAAAAATAAGTGGGCAGTAGGCACAAGCAGGTTTGTACTCCCTTTCCCATATCCCCAAAATGGTGATGAAAGGTTGTTGTTTGATGAAGATTTAGATTTTCCAAACCTAGAATCATTTTTTACTGCTGCTTCTACTACCATAGAAGTACTGTTATATTTTTTCATTGATTTGATTTGTATGGCCATCCATCTCAGGAAATTATTCTAGGCAGTGAACAATCTTAAAATAAATGGAAAGCAAACTGTCATCAAAGCCACAAAAATCAAAATACACAGCAGCAAAGATAATTCTATTAATGATTATTAGCACAACCAGAAGGTGGGACCCTTTACTTTGACAGTGTAGATTTAATATTAAAACAATCTTGTCATGACCTATGTTAAAAACACAGAATTGCAGGAGAATCTCAAGAACGGTATACCATAAATCAAGCTTTTGTCTTCCTAATCAGATTTCAGAGGCATATGGTCAAACAGAATGCTCAGCTGGCTGCACAGTCACAATGCCTGGAGATTGGCAAGCAGGTGGGTTTCTTAAATTTTCATGTTAGGATCATTTAGAACGGAGGAAATATTTTGGAAATATATGAGTTGTGGTGGTTTTCAAACATGGGTTGGAAGATAATATTAAAGTATGCTTCTAGTTTAAGTGTGTGTATGACTTTCCATTGGGAACTGCAGCTTTTAATTCTTTTAATCCTATTCCATTAAATTTTACAAAGTTTATACAAAAAACACCAATCACATAGATTGTAACACTATGTTTTGGGTTGTGTTCTTTAGGTCATGTTGGACCTCCTCTACCCTGCAACATCATAAAACTTGAAGATGTCCCAGAAATGAATTATTTTGCATCAGATAATGAAGGGGAAGTAAGTTTTTTTTCCAATATAATATTATCTGAATTTAGCTTTTTGAACCCAAAATAATTGAACAGTAACAATGTGTGTATTTCACAGGTGTGTATTAAAGGACCAAATGTATTCAAAGGTTATCTGAAAGACCCTGAGAAAACAGCAGAAGCAATTGATAATGATGGATGGCTTCATACTGGAGATATTGGAAAATGGATGCCGGTAAGCCATTAATAATGGAATGTTTTGGTTTCTACATTGTATTGTTACTAATTGTAGCAAGTAAATTATAGAAAATATATCTTCAACTGTTTTCAGGTGCTTAAAAGTATTCCTTTGCAAAGAGAATTATGATTATACTTGTAATAGTTAAAATAAAATGAGATAATGCCAAAGGTAGGCTTAGTCTTCATATTTCCTCCTGTTTGTACAATAATATGGATTACCTACAATAATATGGATGACCTTAAATAGATGACCTTAATGTAATGAAATATGAAATATGACTTTTAAGTTTTAAGTTTGGTAATGATAGATCTCTGAAATGGTTCATAATTTGTCTTTTACTTATAAACTCTGTTTGGCATTGCTTCCATCTTTCCTCCCCACCAATACATACATACAAAACACATCCCCAACCAAAGATAAACTTAAAAAGAAAGATATAACATCTGAATAATGTCTCTTGATTGGAAAAATCCCTGGATATTGTTATTTTTTGTTAAGACCTGAAGTGGTAGAAAGGCAAGTCAAGTCAAGTTTTATTGTCATTTCAATAATATACAGTACAGTACACAGTAAAACAAAATAACATTTCCCAGGACCAAGGTGCTACATCAGACAACTTAGATAAAAAAAAAAGCAGGACACAGAACTACACATAGCTCTAAATCTAAGAAGTTAGAGAAAATAAAGCTAAATGCACAAGTATTTATGGTTCCAGTTTCTTGTGTTGAGGAGTCTAATGGCTTGTGGAAAGAAACTGTTACACAGTCTATTTGTGTGGGCCTGATTAGTCATTAAAGGGCATCTTAATTTGGTGTTTGGAAGTCTGGCTCAGAAGTCTGTGTGTGGCAAAGCAGTAACTGCAAGCTGAAATGAAGTTTTCTGTAACTATATATGTTACAAACACAGATTGAGCTGGGAGAGTAATGCTCCTTTGTATGCAAAATGGTTTCTTGTATTAACTATTAAGCATTAACTATTTGGAGGCCATTTAAGGTATGCAAAAAACCAGTGCCTAAAATATCAATTCCTGGGTCTTTTTAGCAAAAGCAACTGACATCAGTTTCTAATATTGAATGGGAATGCTTTTGGAAGCCTTAAGAGCTGGGTAGTGAGTGGATAGATAGTAATTACCTTCTAAATTTTGCATCTTACAAAACCTGAATTTCAGGTATTAAGCAATCATTATTAAAATAAGCTCCTCTGTAACTGATTTCATTTTTCTGTTGCATGAACTATCAATTCTTATTTTATTACATTCTTTTGTAGAATAATGTATTGAAGATAATTGACAGAAAAAAGAATATCTTCAAATTATCCCAAGGAGAATATATTGCACCTGAAAAGATTGAAAACATCTATATCAGAAGTCCTTCTGTTGCACAAGTCTTTGTGCATGGCGACGGCCTTCAGGTAACAACATGTTCCTTTGGGAATAATACCTTGATTCCCAAAGGCTGTTCTCTCCATTGCAAGATTACTTTTCAGTTTTTAATTATGGCTTTCAAATAAATGACATGCTGAAACAAATTTTCACCAAACATGAAATCATGAAAAAAAAAAAAAATACTTTTTCTAAGGTGACTAAAATCTGAATATATTCTTTGCTTCCTCAATAGTCTTTCTTGGTGGGTATTGTAGTTCCTGATGAAGAAACTCTTCCAGCATTAGCAGAAAACCTGGGAGTAAAAGGTTCATTTGAAGATCTTTGCAAAAATTCAGTAAGTGGACATACATTTTACTTGATAAAGAATTAAAAATTCCTTCATTTGTAAGATAAAAATATTTGAGCTAAATTTTATAGTTAAATGTTATATAAAGTAAGTGTTAGTTATTTAGGTTCGCAAGTCACATAAGCTACAAAATGGTTTATTTGATTTTGGATGAATGCATTATAAAGACATCCATTGTTGTTTGGAAAACAACAATGTCTGTTGTTTCCAGACAACTGATGTCTGGAAAACAAGCTCCTTCTTAATGTCAGCAAAACCAAGGAACTGGTGGTGGACTTCAGTGTAAAACAGGAAAAAAACTATCAGATCCCGGTCATCAATGGAAGCCCAGTAGAGAGAGTGGACTGCTTCAAATATCTTGGTGTGTACATCTCAAAGAACCTATCATGGACATTCCATATCAATTTTATGGTTAAAAAAGCTCGACAACGTCTCTTTCACCTCAGACGAGTGAGAGACTTCAAACTTCCACTGAAGGTGCTTAGGAACTTCTATTTCAGCACTGTAGAGAGCATCCTGATGGGCAACATAACAACCTGGTTTGGAAATAGTAATATGCAAGACAGACAAACACTGCAGAGGGTGGTACGCTCAGCTGAGCGCATCATCCACACCAAACTCCCTGAGATACACTCCATCTACAACAAA
>JAEANM010020529.1:0-12079 GCA_017656035.1 Myanophis thanlyinensis
ATGGCTTCATGCCCAGAAAGAGCACTACTGATGCAATTTTTGCCCTGAGAATGTTAATGGAGAAGTATAGAGATAATCAGAAGGAGCTTCATTGCGTCTTTGTGGATTTAGAGAAAGCGTACGACAGGGTCAAGAAGGTGCAGGAGTTTAAGTATTTGGGGTCAACAATCCAGTGTGATGGGAATGAGGTAAAGAGGCGAGTGCAGGCGGGTTGGAATGGGTGGAGAAAGGTGCCAGGAGTTTGGGGTGATAGAACAGTGTCAGCAAGAATCAAAGGAAAGATGCAAGACAGTAGTGGGACCAGATATGCTGTATGGGTTAGAGACTGTAGCAGTGAGGAAAAGACAAGAGGCAGAAATGGAGGTAGCAGAGATGAGGTTGTTGAGGTTCTCTTTAGGAATGACCAGGATGGACAGGATTAGGAATGAGCACATCAAAGGGACAGCTCAGGTCAGCTGTTTTGGGGACAAGGTCAGAAATGCCAGATTGAGATGGTCTGGATATGTGCAGAGGAGGGAGAGTGATTACATTGGTAGAAAGATGTTGGAGATGGAGCTGCCAGGCAAGAGGTCAAGAGGAAGGCCAAAGAGGAGATATATGGATGTGCTAAAAGAGGACAGTTAATTAGGGTGAGAGTAGAGGATGCTGATGATAGAGTTAGATGGAAAAAGATGATTCACTGTGACAACCCCTAATGGGAACAGCTGAAAGAAGAAAAAGATGTTTTTTTTCCTTTTTATTCCTGTAAGGTCAAAGAATTTGAAAGAATACAATAAATTTTGTAAATAAAAACGGTGACAGTTGACAAAGATTACTAGATAAAAATAGAAATACACATTATTTCCATAGCAAGAAAGATAAAGCAGGAATGGTTAAACTTGATTATTTTATTAAAAGAGAAAAATAAATATGTGCTTTGGAACTTTGACCTTGGTTTTGTTGACTAGAAAGATTTGGTGTTATAGGAATGGCTAGTTATATATATATTGAGGTTGGAGTGTGTTTATACCCCTTTTCTTTCTCTTTCCCCTTGTATCTCATTTCCCCCACGCTCTTTCCTTCCCTTAATTTCCTACTTTTTCTTCTCTTCTTTGTATTTTATATAATAACATAAAAATGAAAAATGAGGGGAAAAAAGAATCTGATAAATCTAGTTGCTGCACAGCAGAAGATTTTATCAGAAAAAGTTACTGGATTTGCCCTGCTTTCTTTTTCAATTGCTAGCATTGTGGTAGCCATTCAGTTTTACTCTGAGGTTGACTTCAATGCCAGTAAATTGTTGCTGGTGGCATTTCATCCAAGCAAAGAAGGAAAAACAGTAAAAAATAATCCAGTGTTTATGATGGGCATAAATATCCCTTCATGCCAACAGAGAAGTCATGTTTTAAGTTACAATGATCTATCTGCTCAGTATATAAATGATCTCAGTTAATTGCACTTCAGCATATTATGAATCAAACAATATTTTGTCAAAAGGTCTTTGGTTCACAATATAATATAAGATTTAGCTTATTAGCTAAGATTATTTAGCTTAGATTATTCAACTTTATACTGTCCTGTCTTTTCAATGAAATTCTTAATGAACATAATGATTAGGTCTGTTGAACCAAATTATGCTTATTTTCTTTACTGGTGTATTTTCTTTCACTCCCTCTCACTTTTTGTCTCTATAAACATTTTAGCTATCAATATTGCCATTTTATTCCCCCCTCCCCCCGAGGTAAGTTACTGTTGGTCATGACTAAATTCTTTGACTTTAGTTGCTAGGTATCATTTTCTGGATCAATACAGAATACGCATGCAATTCCACAAGGAGCATGAACACTCATTTACAAGGCAGGATAAAAACCTTACATATTCTGGAATCCTTTCAGAGAATTCAGGAATAATTATCAGGAAAAAAGTCAATTAATTGTGCCAGCCCACCTGCAAGAAGAGGTTAGCAGCTAATAGTGTTCAATGATTAAACTTCAACATATATGTATATGTAGATATTGTATATGTTAAATTAAATGGTTGTCCGTTTTATTGTTTAAATTGTATTTCTGGCAATTTCGACAGATGTCTTTTGTCCTTTCACAAAGTTACAAGAATTGAAAGATAATAGCTTCACAAGTGTTGTGATTTCTGAAACTGTTAAAAGATACAGTTGCTCACTTTTAAGTTGCACTATAAGTGCATATAGTTTTGTTGAGTTCTGTATACGTTTTAGTTCACAATATTCTTTTATATCTTTTCTTTTAAAAGTGAGCATCCAAACGAGTTCAATGAAAGAAAAGCCAAACAACAACCAACTTAATCACTACATTTTTTAAAAAGCTGACTCTTCTGTTTGTCAGGGTTATGTTAAGCCAATCATATATCTGTACATTATTAATTGAAGGAAGTAAGGTTTTTTTTTTACTATACCAAACTGAATGATTTAATCAAGTGGCTAGGTAAATGAATGAATGTGCATATGTATATGTATATGTATGTATTATAATTAACCTCAGAAGAGAATAATTTCATAATCATAATATGTGTAGGTTCCTTTTTTTCTGTTATTCTTTAGCACCTGTTTCTACTGTTTGTTTCCATAATGAAACTGCTAGCAATGTCTATAAATATGTCTTGCGTTCCTGAAGGAATTAAAAACAAAGTATGTTAGCTAATTGTAGCTAATTTTTCTCAGGTTTATTTTTTATTCTAATTCTAATTCCTAAAAAAAAATTCTCTACAAAATTTACTAATGTAGGTTTAAGAAACAAACCAATACATTAATTCACTTTTAGTCGCAGAATAGTAAAAGATGTGCATATGTATGTATATGTGAATGAGAAAGAGACACGGAGAGACAGACACAGAGAGACAGATGGAACCTACAGTGTTTCTGAATTAAAAACAAACTATTAAAAATTAAATTATTTATTTCTAAGATGTAATACTTCTATTTATGGCATTTATGTGCTGCCTTTATGTGTATGTCACATATTTAAATTTATCAATTTTAAAGGTTAAAGAAAACAAAAGAGTGAATGGAAGTATTAGGAAAAGAGACATTTAAGAGAATGGTGAATATAAATATGGAAAACATATTTGACAGACAATAAACAAAAATAATGAACTAAAGTTTTCTGCCTGATCTCCATAGTATGAACATTAATTATGCAGATAAAGAAGTTATTTGTAAGCATTAAAGCAATAAAATACAATTTGTGGTTCTGTCTAAAAACCTGTCCATAGAAGAAGAGTGTATTTCTAGAACTACTATTTTTCTTCAACCATTGTGAATTATTATAATCCATTATGTTTTTCATTATGTAGCAATATTTTGTTTTAAAATGAGGTTGAGGCTACAATAAAAATAAAAGAACTAAAAAAATGGAAGGAAACAATGGCAAAGTATATCATCCAACAACAATTCATAAATATGTCTAAAAGTCATCAAGAGGTGACCTGAAAATGACTACTGTTTTAGAACCTCTGTTATTTTCCCTTTTGCTCATGCCACTTGAATTCACAGACAACACTGGATTCAGAAATTAAGACAAGGTAATCATAATGATATTTTTCCAGCAGTGACATGTGACAATGAAATGTTGATGGCAGCTTATAACTAGTTGTGCAGTTGATAGCTGGGGATCTTTTAGTAGCATTGTGCTGTTAATCTACTGCAAATCTGCCTACAGGATATTCTTTTGTATGGCAGTAATACAACATCCTACTTTGGAATCTAATGAACCAAACACATTTTGTAATCAAGAGCTTCCTGATATATATTTCCTTACCACTGTCTTCATCTTCTGTTTTGAAATCGGCTGAGGACCGAGCACATGCAATTAATTTCTATGTTGAAAGTACCTATTTGTATGGATGGATCTGGTATATTTAAATAGACATTGTTTTAAATATATCTTTTCTTCACAATTAGCAAAATGGTGAATGTTGAATAGATCCTTCCATGTGAGATTTCCATGAAAGGAATCTACTCGTTGAAATGCTTATCGTCTCTCACATTTACCATGGGTTTTACATTCATATCTCAAAGTTTTAAATATCTTGAACGCAACATGATTCCACAGTGCTCAAAGATATTTGTCAATGCATTTTTTTAGGTTCATAGTTCCATGAAAAAAATTAAGCATGGCATGCAATAAATTGCTTGTATTTTATGGAAGCACCTGGAAGCAGTCGGTAAAAGCTAGCTATTTTGGCTAGCACCAATTTGAGCAGGATGATCACACAACTTGTGTGATAACTTGTATAACTTGCATAATGTATCCAGTGTTATAAAATTGGGCATGTGCATAGCTAATCCTATATGCCAGGAATGCTTATTGAAATACTTATAAATACATTCATCTTTAAAAAGTGCTACTTCTAAAAGTCTGTAGAGATTCTCAGTCTTTCAGGTCATGGTTGTCCCAAAGGTGCTTTTTCAGGAGGCAGCTGGACTTTCTTGTTTTTTCTTTTGAAGATGTTTTGCTTCTCATCCAAGAAGCTTCTTCAGCTCTGACAGGATAGTGGGCAATGGAAGGATTTATATTCCTTGCAGACAGCTGGTAATTTCCATAATTTTAGAGCAGGGGTGTCAAACTGGTGGCCCACAGGCCGGATGCGTCGCACACAGGTCACACCCACCCCAGCTCTGCGAGTAGGAAAAATGTCATGAAACATTACGTGATAGCAACATGATGCCATTTGACATCTGTGTTTTAGAGGGTCATTGAAGCACTTGGAGGTTTATCTGTGTCCTCAGAGTCACCTGAGTAGTGCTCCTGTAGTCTGCAATTTTTCTTTTGGAAATCCATTCTTACCTCCACACCATTCAAAGGGTCTTTATCCCAAATTGTATAGCTAAAAGTCTGTAGAGATTCTCAGTCATCCAGGTCATAGGTGTCCGAAAAGTACTTTTTCAAGAGGCAATTGGAAAGAAACTGGAAAACAAAAAAGCCCACTTGTGTCCTGAAAACGCACCTTTAGGACAAAGTGCTATTGCTGAAATCATCTTTTTTTAAAAAATTTCTCTGGCAACAGCTGTTAATAAAGAAAATATAATTTAAACCCTCTGCAGCTTTAGCAGCAATAGTCATTAAATAAATTTGGGGCTCTGGTAAGTTTGTAGCTAACAAGCTCAGCATATAGAATCAAAATGGGAGGTGTTACAGGTACATGAATAATACAAAGTAAGGAAAGATGAATGTAAGTAATATGAGGCTTCAGTATATACAGTGGATATTACTTTATCCGCATTTGAATTGCATTGTGGCTTAACTTTGAAGCTGTTGCTGGATTCTGGATAAATGTCCTGCTTATAGTTCTAGTTTTATATTTCATTATCATTGTGATGATATATGAGTGCAAACAGGAAACCTCCATTAAAGCTATTCTGTGCAGGAAATAAACATAACTCTTGAAGAAATCTGAGCAGTTCTGACTAATACTTTGCTCTTTACAATAAGAAAAATTGGAAGTATTGAAAAATGGAGGCTGTCTGCCACAGTAAAGTAGTTAGAGAAGAACTTGTCTCACAGAAGATAAAATACAAGATGGCACTAAAACACAGCCACACACAGAAAGGCATACACAATATTTTGTCAGCGGGAATTAGCAGTTAGTACAGAATTGTATTTTAGTTTTTAATGGACAAATAGCATGTTTTATTGCAATAACTATGTTTCTTCAGTTTTCAAAGTTATTATTCCTATGTTAGATAGATCACAAACATTAAGCTCCTCATTTTACCTATTCTTACTGATTTCAAGAACATATATCCATTCAATATATATTATATTTTTCAACATTTACATTTTTTTTTACATTTATACCAGGAATTATCAAACTTTTTGGTGCCAGGAACACCTGCATTGATAAATAAATTTGTATGATTAACCCTTATATTAATAATATATTAACCCTTATATTAACCCTTTTTTGAATAATATATACAGATATACTAGATATCATACCAGAAACCACCAGCTGCCAAATTGCTAGTAATTAAAAATAATCAAAGAGAGAAAGAGAGAGACAGAGAGACTAATGCATATTAACCTTAAGTTACCAACTCTAACTGAAACCAGTCCAGGAGAAAGTAACAGAGATACAGAGACCATTTTCCCTCACCTTCTTAAAATGAAACGAAATGCAACGCCCAATGTGAAGTTCTTTGACACCCAGCTTTGGGAAACTCAAAACTCAAATGATAAAATATAGTTTTGCTGCTTGTAGCAAAACTGGCTTGACTGTCCATCATGCATGATAAAATAAAACCAGTGTTACAACAGGACACAACCCTTTACACAGATACAAAAAATGGCTACTACCATTTTAATCCGTGCCATGTTCTGATAGAAGTATGTAAATAATATAAAGTAATTGCCTTCATCTTTTTAGGTTATCTGGAAATAGTTTGAGCCTGTTATTATGAGGGTAGGGTCCCCTGTGATAGCAGAAATGCCACCTGGGGTTAGATAACCACCTCACTTGTTTTGTGAAAGCTGGTAAGGAGATACCAGAAAAGTGGATAATGGCAGTAGGTCAATTTATTTTAGCTGTTTCCAACCTTTCCTTTCTGGGAAGTGATGATGCCTTAGTTATAGAGACCTCTGGTCATAGCAGATTATCTAGAGTTTTTCAACCAGCTTTTAGGCAGTGAGGTTACTGTGATCACTTTTGTGAATGACCTCTGATGGGATTGGGGTGGATGTATGCAACCCTCTGGTCTTGCTACACCTCACAGGTGCCATCAATAGAATCAATCATAGTATCTTTTTGAGCCCTCTGTGAAATATCTGTGGAAGTATGGGCAATTTTGGCAAGCAATTCCATAGTTGCCTCCCCTCTACTTTGGAACAGCCTATCCTGTACATCTGTACAGCATATTTTCATCTTCATGTGAGATGGGCAGCCATATTCATTTGACAAAATAAAATACATAGCCCCAGAGATAGAGGAAGATTAGATAGATTATTCCTACTATTGTTTCAGAAAGCAGTTAAGACTTTGCTCTTTTATAGGACCTTTTGGGATGATATAAGAAGCTAAATTGTCCTAGAGAATTAGTGTTGGCATTTGTGGAGAATTATGATAAGTCCAGTTGTGTTGATGGTTATGAATTCTTTTGCTGTTTTTATGGCTTTTAATATTTTGGGTTCTAAGTTGCATTTTACTGTCATTATATGTAATAAATAATGTTCTCAATTTCATTTTCTGATTGGAGTGGTATATAAGTTGGAACATAACAAATTTACATATAAACTTCCTTCTTCCTGGACATGTGTTAGAATGAAACCTGGAGAAATAACTGTAACAGCACAACAAGTAAGTCCCAGCATCTCTTTATTTACAAATACTCATTAGTCTTAAATTCCCCTTGGGACACCAAGATTTGACCAGAATATGTCCATCCATGAAGCTTACAGTGGTTTATCAGCTATATGATGATATGGATATCTTTGGGCAAAGTGGACTTTCCCATTGATTTTCATGGGTGATATTACCATAGTTATTTTTTGGCTATTTCTGTCTCCATTGAGAAGAAATGAAGCAGGAGCCTCAGCAAATAGAAAGTGTGAAACCATTTTTATAGGTGCAGATAGAAATGGTAGCTTCATCCAAGAATCAAAGACAATAATGGTTGTATCCTGGCTCCTCAAATTGCTCATCATTTCTCAGTGCATTGCAAACACAGTTTAAGAATATGATTTTTAATATATATTGTGTGAAACCAGTATTAAATTTTCAACAAAGCATGGTATAATAGTGTGTATTGACTGATAAGATGAGAATTAAATTAATTAAGGCAGAGTTCTCCAACCTTTTCGGCTTTGTGGACTGGCCAGGAGGGAGAGGAGATGGCTCTGTGGGTGCAGCAGGCAAGCGCATGTGCGCACAGCTCCATTGGCATGAATTATGGGCATGCACAACTAATGCAAATGCGATGCACATGCTTGAGCAGGTGGGAAGGTGCGAGGGTGCTTGCCCACACTTCCATGGCCCGGTTCCAAAAAGCTCAAGGCCCAGTAGTGGGGTGCGGCCTGGGGGTTGGAAACCCTTGAATTAAGGTATCATTTTTAAAAAATTCAGTAAGTACAGGTATTCCTTGACTTTTGACCACAATTGAGCTGAAATGTTCTGTTGCTAAGTGACACAGTTGTTAAGTAAGTTTCCCCTCACTTTACGACCTTTCTCGTCACAATTGTTAAGCAAATCACTGCAGCTGTTAAGTTAGAAATAAGATCGTTAAATGAATCTGGTTTCCCCATTGCTGGTCAGAAGGTTGCAGAAGATGATCATGTGACTCCAGGACACAGCAGCTGTCATAAGTATGAATCAGTTGCCAAGCGTCTGAGTTTTGATCTTATGATGATGGGGATGCTGCAACAGTTGTAAGTGAGAAAATTGGTCGTAAGGCACTTTTTTCAATGCTGTTGTAACTTCCTATGGTCACTAAATGAATGGTTGTAAATCAAGGAATACTTTTATCAACAGGCAATGGAGTAATTATTTCAGCACTGGCAATAGGACAGATTCTTCACCACATCTAAGGGCAGCAGACAAATTGGATGGTACAAGGAAGTCTAGATACTTCTCAAAGGAAATGTTAATGATATAATCTAACATTTTCTTTCTCATTATGACTAATGCTACGATCCCCAGTGGATAAGAGAATTGTTTCTGTATATTCATATCATACAGTTCCTAAATGATTGTAAACAAACATGGGTGATCATTATCTCTATAACAACTTAATATTGATTATCATCAACATCAGGTAAAGAGTAACTTGTTCCCTATACACTTGGGACATTTTTAATTTTACACTTAGTATCATAATAATTAAGAACCCTAAATGAATTATCTCCAGATACCACACTCTGAGATTATGAAATGTGATTAAGTTTTAGCACCATTGTATTCTGCCTGAACTGTCTATAATTCTAATAACAATTATTATGACTTTAAGGAGAAAATAAATTGCATAAAGCTTTGTTACAGATAGTAGATTAAAACCTAAAATTCATTAAAATAATTTAGGTTTTGTAATCTTGTTTTCTTCTTTAATACATGCATAGAGAGAGACAGAGAAACAAAGAAAGGCAATTTGTCCTGTGCATCAAAAAAAGAATAGGCATTTAAATAAATCTATGAATACAGAATTAATTGATTAATGTCACAAAGAAGGGGTCAGCCTATTCTCTTCTTCCTGAAGGCAGAACAAGAAGCAATGAATGGAAATTAATGAAGGAGAGAACCAACTTAGAACGAAGGAGAAATTTCCTGATCATTAAAAACAATTTATCAGTGGAATGGCTTGTCTTCTGAAGTTGTCTGTGTTTCTGAGAAAAGATTGGACAACCATTTGTCTGAAATGGTATAGGTTCTCTTGCTTGAACAGGATTAGAATTCTTCCAAATCCTTTCAACTCTGTTATTCTGTTATTCAGAAACCAACCTTGAACTCTGAGTTTCAATTATACATAAAGTGAATTCCGTACAGAGTTAGATTTGTAATGGTTTTTCAATTTTCCTTAAACAATTCCATTATTTGGGCTAATTCTTCTATTCCTCCAGTTTCACTAATAACTGGAATAACTGGAATAACTGAAACTCCAGTTTCACTAATATTTGAAAATACATACAAAATAGGATTAGATCCTTTCTCCAGGATCTGTTAAAACTCAGGACATTATATATAGATGTCTGTATTACACTAAAAGATTGTCTCTCCTACATTTCATAAATGAAACTCAATTATTAATACTGGAACTAAGGTGGGTTTTTTTTTTTTTAAATTAGTTTTATCTCCATGTTTTAGAGGCAGCAAATTATTGGTTCTTTTAAGACATCACTAAAAAGTCTTTAATTATTCTCCCCCTTTTTACTTTCTATTTAGGACAGAGGAAGCAGGAACTGAAAATATTTTCATGAAATTAGAATTTATTTTAAATGAAGGCAAAGAATGCATGAATTATTTCTTTTAGTTGTGAAAAGTTCATTGAACAAATCAGTCCAGAGTTCTTATTTGGTGCACAAAATGACCAAGCTCAAACTAGCATACTTTGGATACGTATGTGAAGATCTAAGTCTCTTGAGAAGTCTTGATGCTTGGAAAGATGGGAAGACCCTTTCTGGATCGGGGTGCTCTTTGCACGGTCACTTCTGCCCTGGTGACTTCCTGTCTGGATTATACCAATGCTCTCTACATAGGGCTCCCCTTGAAGAGCATCCGGAGGCTGCAGTTGGTTCAGAATGCGGCCGCGCGGGTAATTATGGGAGCCTCTAGGAGCTCCCACGTTACAGCCTTCCTGTGCGAGCTGCACTGGCTTCCTGTGGCCTTCCGGGTGTTCAAGGTGTTGGTGCGTACTTTTAAAGCGCTCCATGGCTTGGGACCTGCATACTTACGGGACCGCCTGTTGCCATCGTCAGCCTCCCATAGGGTTGGCCTCCTCAGGGTTCCATCGTTGGGATGGTGTCATCTGGCAGCCCCGAGGGTACGGGCCTTCTCTATGGCTGCACCCTCCCTGTGGAATGAACACCCCCCGGAGATTCGTACTATTACAGATCTCCGGTGTTTCCGACGTGCCCTGAAGACCCATTTATTTCAACTAGCTGGCCTGGCCTGATATCATGCGATTTTAAATTTAACTTAATTTTATTTTAAATGTAATTAATTTAAATCAAATTTTAATTGTTTATATTTTAATTGTTTTTAACTGGTTTTAATTGATTTTTTAAAATTATATGATAATCTTAATTAAGACAGCCTTCATTTAATTATTTTAATGGATTTTAAATTGTTTATTGTACTCATATTTTATTGGCTGTGCACCACCCCCTAGGGAGAGGGGGCGGTATATAAATCAAATAAATAAATAAATAAGAAACAACCTGCTGCAAGGTGAATGGACTTATTGAGTGAGGAAGGCTGCATTATAGGCAGACCTGAAGGACCAGGTAAGGTCCCTAACATGGTCTTTTAGGTCTGCCTATAATGCAGATGACACATCATCAAGTCAAATTAATTATGCAAAGCAGCTAGAGAATTTATTTTGAGAAAGCTTCAATGCTTTTTAAAAACTTCTATAATTTTTTAAATATAAAGGTAACCGTCTTCTGCCATCAGTAACAATTTTTACTATTTTGTAGACAATAAGCAAATATAGATACTTTGCCATTATTGTCTTGCCATAATATTAGAAAGAGGGGGAAATGGTGTAATTTCTTGAAATGTGTGCAAAATAATTTTCATAAGCATATCAACTAAAACTATTTAATAATGCTAAAATGCTGTTTTTACTGTTTAAGGCCGTGATGGCGAACCTATGGCACGGGTGCCACAGGTGGCACACAGAGCCATCTTGCTGGGCACACAAGCTGTCGGACAACTTACCTCCAGCTAAGTATGCACATGTGATTGCACATGCACGCATGCGTGATTGCAGAGACCCAGCTGGTCTTCAGGCGTCCGCTGTGCATGCATGCGATTGCAGCAGGAAATCCAGCTGGTCTTTGGAGTCTCTCTGCACATATACAGGTGATTGCTCATGTGTGCGTGAGTGCCTGTGCACAGCATGCATGCATTGCACATGCAAAAGCTGCATGCATGCACAGATGGTGCGGTTGCACATGCAACGCATGTGGAGGAGCCGCGTGCAAGTGCAGATGGCACGTGCAAAGCACATACTTTTTGGCACTTGGTAAGTAAAAGGTTCACCACCACTGGTTTAAGGTGATTCATAGCTTATCGGGAAACATAGAAAGAATGATCTTACTTTAAGTAGCTGTGGTACATTTGCAAGTCATTTTCTTCACAAAATCATTTGCATTTGCTTAGTCAGGTATAAGTGGGATAACTGGAGTCAACCGGAATGAAGTTATGTGGCATTCTATTGATTGCGCAGTGTTTGAAAATGTGTACTTGTGTTAGAATTTTGCCAACTATGGGTTAGGTTTCTTTCCTATCTGGCTCCTTTGAGCAGATAAAACACAATATGTACAGTTGGATTTGGGAGATGGTAAATATTTCATTAAGGGAGGGGTCATATCTCTTACTTTGAATGATACAGTGATATACAATCTGTGTTAATGCTGGG
>JAEANM010020530.1:0-12079 GCA_017656035.1 Myanophis thanlyinensis
TCCTGCTAGTAACTAGTTCAGCGGGCCGGATTAAAAAGCCCAACGGGCCGGATGTGGCCCGCGGGCCGTAGTTTGCCGATGTCTGGACTAGAAAATCCCCAAAGTACTTTCCAGCTCTATTCTGATTGAGTAGCAGTCAAAGCAATGAAGTTTATTGCACCTGTTTTACTACATCAGCATTCTTCAAGACATGAAAATGTTCAAATATCTCAGTCATCAACAGAAGACATACTGTATATACTTCCTGCTGTACTCGTTGTGCTGAGTCCCAGCGCATACACATATCAAATGCTCGAGACACTTAAGACAATACTGTTTTAAGAATTATTACTGAAGTTTCTGTTACTGAAGGGCTCTCTGAGGTATCCAGATGCTGTTTCCCTCCTTCTCAGATGGTAGAATACATGCTTCACCTCTCTCTTTCCTTCCCTCTCTCTCCCTTCCCCCCACCCCATCTCACTCTCTCCTGTGAGAAAATATTCTGGAGGATGTAAAATTATAACTTCTCCCCCCTCCTCCCACGCATAAGTTTCGGAGACAAGTGTAAGTTCTGCTCTTCTAGTTAAAAAGGAAATGCAGATAATTTATAAACCGTCAGTCGTAAATATTGTACAAGTGTAAGCTGCCCTCACACAGCCTCCCAACTGCCAACCCATCTTGCAAGCATTAAGGACTTTCAAGAGCCTCAACAGACAAGCAGAAGCATCTACAACCAGTGTAAATATATAGATTTCTGTTTTATAGAAAGAGGGGGGGGGGAAAGGGTGGGCTTTCAGCTATAAAAAGTTTAAATATTCCCTGCTTAGCTTGTTACTGAGTGCTTTGGGAAGGGTAAATAGTAGAGTTTGCTCTTTCCTACCCACCCCTGTACAGAGGTGTTTCCACAGAGCAGGGACAAAACTGAGAAGAAGGAAATGAAAGCAGATCTTGTGTCAGGAAAGAGACTGAGGGAATGACTCAGGGCCTGAAGATTGAATCTATTTATCCAGTGAGACCTGCCTCTCCAAGGGGGTGCCATCTACAGGGACCCCTAATTGACCCTTTTCTGTGACAGTTCCCTTTCTGAGCAACAGAATTTTTACTTATTTAAAAGGCCATAAAATAGGCTTCAGGAAAGCATTAGGGAATGGGAGAACAGGCTGTCTCTATCCAGGGAGTGCACCTCTCGCTTGTCTTTTTATTTCTTGTTGATAATGATTGTCTTTTTAATCTGATGTTGTTGGTGGGTCTAAGCTGTTTAGACCATTGGGAATTGAATACAGTGGAAAGGGAAGGGAGAGGTCTGTATTGTGACCAACTTATGAATTGGTATGCCATTGTCTGTGTCAAGTTCATAGAAAAGGGTGAGTACTTGGCCTTTCTCTGAGTGCAGAGATCCTACGCCATTATCTCTATTGCAGTTACCAACTTTAGAACCATGGTGGCGCACTGGCACAGTGGTTAGAATGCAGTATTGCAAGCTAATTCTGCTGACTGTTAGCAGTTCGATCCTAACTGGCTCAAGCTTGACTCAGCTTTCCATCCTTCCGAGGTCAGGAAAATGAGGGCTCAGATTGTTGGGGGCATTTGTAAACTGCTTAGAGATGGCTGTAAAGCACTATGAAGCGGTATATACGGTAAGTCTAAGTGCTATTGCTATTTACTGGGGTTTTCATGAATGCAGGTAGGTGGATCTCCCAGTTTTGGCAACATCTGGGTGTAGTGTGCATTCTTTTTATTCTCCTTAGGCCACTTTCTCTATGCAGTAGCAGCAGCAGCTGGGTTAGATGATTAAGACTGTAGTTACTATTCAACCCCAAAAAAATTGTTGTTGACTTTGCTTCAGCATAAAGGCAATGCTGGTGTGTAAGGCAGTGTGTTTCAACCCTGTAACCTTTTAAACAGCAGTTGTCCCTCTAGCCTAAGCCAATATTTACCTACGGCCTAATGGTGATTTATACAGGGGTCATGATTTTGCAACCTCTCCTATGTTACTCATTTGGATTCCCAAATAACAGGTTAATGAAAAACAGGCCGGAACTGTAAGTTCACCTTGTTTAAAAAAATTTCAGAGTACAACAGTGGAAAGAAGCCTCTGTTTACATTTTAATTTTGTAGCGTTACTTGATTTTATAATTTTAAGATCTGGCATTATGTCCCTTTAGGTTTAATTCAGGCACTAGGAAACATGTATATATGCATGGAAAAAGTAGATTTTATAAAGAAGTTGAACCACAGGTGCATTGATGTAAAAATACAGACACCTGCTTTACTCTTTGTGATGCTCATTACTTTATAAAAACATAGGCACATTTTTTGTCAAGAATGAATCACTCGGGTTCATTTTAATTAGGAGAATTAGATTTTGTTATTGAGGAAAAAACAGTCTTGCTTGCCTAACACATTTCTGGGTTTCACGTCCAAGTTTCACATTGTACTGAAACCAAAATGCAACAAATTAGAATTGAGCTATTAACTTGCAAACGCTAATAAATAAGCTCCAAAAATTGCAGTATCGTATGTGCAATTGGCCTTGAGACATCCAAATCATAGTGTCTCATCAGCATCAAATTGCCATCCCAACCTGAAATGGACTGGGGGCTTCAGATCCTGGGAATTCCCTGCAGCGGTGACTGTTAAGAGAGAATCCTGGGAATTATATATAGCCCAAGACAGCTTGAGTGCATGGAGGGGAAGCAAGATGGTAAGCTGCTACTAGCTACTTTCATAAAATGGTTGTGCCCAATTTTAAATTCTTTTTAAATGGTAATATAGGGTATATTATTTTAATAACTAGACATTGCTGAGAGAAGGAATGAAGGAAGAAAATTTAAAAAAAAAAGGAAACCTGAAGGCCCTGAAACTTTGGCATAGAGAAAATAGTACAGGATGAACAGAGAGATTGAAAGAATCCTTTTTGATTAAAGTTGTTGAATGTTTAGAAGATAATGGAAGATTACATCATATAGTAGTAACCCAACAAAATTCCTTTCAGCATAGGGTTTATGCTATAGTATATTCTGGATGGGACTAAAAGCAGTTTCATAATTATTTCAGAATTTCCCACACTGAACCTCAATGTCCTGTGTGTGTGTGTGTGTGTGAGAGAGAGAGAGAGAGAGAGAGAGATTTAACCGAGTCTTAGCAAATATATATTTAAGATATACAAGACTTCTGAACAATTTTTATGGACAAGTCCAAGAAACATAATTCATACACTAACACCACGTTCTGTGAGATTGTAATCTAGATTGTCACTTCTAATCTCCCTTTTTTCACTGAAGTCTCAGAAGATTGTGCCACAAAAGTACTATGTGCAATAGTTGATTTCCACGTTTCACAAATTGTTCTCGGGATGAACTCATTTCTGTTGAGATGTTTCCCAATGTGTACCTTAAACTGGACTTTCCCTCAAGATCTGCAAGAATGGCTGCTGCAGAAGCTGGTTCAAATATGTCCCTATGACTTATAACCCTGGCTGCAAGATAAGGTTGGTTTTCAACAAACTAAACAAATATACATAGTTTTTGTCTGATTCTCAATTATAATAGCTGCCCTCATGACACATCAAGCTGTGGCAGCTTTCATCTATAGCCTAAAGTGCAAATATGTTGTTCCAGTTATGCTGCAAGTTATTAAAAATATTCCTACAGTCAGCATATCAATTTTCTTTATACTGCACAATAAACAAGAGGAAATGTCTTGGCTTTTGTGCATAGAATATATGAACGTTTTCTTACCAACTGACTCTACAAAGAAAACTGCCCAAATCTCAGCTTGCCAATTTCTCACAGGATAGGATTTTAATTCAGTTCTCTGTGTTAGCAGTTACTAAAGCAGCTCAAAGAAATTCCTGCACAAAAAATTGTCTCCACAATTCCCTATTAGCATTTTTTAAATCTGCTGATATATTCTTTTTCTACATGTTGACAGCAGAATTAAAGAACAATTTCACATAATGGTGAATTGGCAATGATCTCATTTGGACTTTCCATAAACATGGAATAAAGAAAGGATGGTAATTCTAGACAAACTGACTAATTTGAAAGCAACCTAAATAGGAAGGAAAGAAAAGTGTGTAGACAATTCTGGAACCATGCTTATAAAGAACTGCTTTCTCATACTTTCCTTCAATTTGACACAGAGCTCCTTCCCCCAGTCTTTCACTTGCTGTGTTGACACGCTCACCAAGCATCTGACATACATAGGATCTGAAATCTACTATTGTCAGCTAATTAATTGGCTACTTTCATACCACAGGCTTTCTGGAGCTTGCTACAGCCTGTTATCCTTTGAATAAAATAACATTTAAAAATATAAATGTTAATATTCTGAGTATTTCATTGTCTGGTACAAGAATGGCATTAAATACTGAGATGCCAATAATAACTAAGTATCAAGGGTAACTCTGGGAGTTGAAATTCACACAAAAGTTGCCAAGTTTGAGAAACACTGTCCTAGCAGATGTCAGTATGACAGACAAATGCAAACCACAAATTCAATAGTTTAACTCTATTGTGTGTTATATAAAGAAATACTTTGGCTGTTCAGGAACTATGAGGGGAAAATTCATAATTGTTTCCACAAAGTGCAAATCCATGACAAGTAAGCTGGTATAAAGTCAATGTAAGTATGAACATTAATTCTGACAAGGTTGACCCATTACAATAAAATACAAGAAACGACTGCTTCTCCCACCCAAAAACATCTGACACCACCACCCCCAACCTGTTGTGTCATGCAGAAGGAGAAGAAGGAGCAAGATTTGAGCATTTGTTTTATTATAAATGGCCTTGTATTTTAACTTGGCAGTTGCTGGATTTCTTTTTAATGAATTCCTTAATTTTTGCAATAAAGCTTTATATCAAAGGGCTGTGTCTTTCAAACAGTGATCTGAGGTCTCTGGTTTTAATATCAGTCAGCAGAAACCTGGTAGAAGTTTGTAGAACAGAACTTTATTTTTTTTAAATTATTTATTTAGGAAAACAATTTATAAGGCTGCCCATTTCCCAGAAACAATTCTGGGAGGTATACAAGGATTAAAGACAACAGTTTAACAAAACTCAAATGACCAAGGCTATAAATGCAATCCAATTCATAAAGAATAACATTAACCAATATTAACCATCAGAATTCACTTAAGCACATGGCCATAATGCCTGAGGGAACAGCCACGTCTTTAATGCCTGATAAAAGACTAACAATGTCAAGGCTATCCTAATCTCTGGGGGGATGACCAGAATATGTAGTTTTAATTTATAGGCATCTACACTGAACTGTGAAATATTACCAAAATGACAAAACATGCATTGCATCATCATAACATAGATCTCACCCTTTCATACATGAGTAATGATATCACATCAAAGATGTAAGGAGTTTCTGACATTACGATGCATGTTTTGTCACTTGTTCTTTTCTCACTGCCTTGACCCCTCCTAAGGAAGTCCATGGTTTCCTCATTATTCCATTCCTTGTTTAACTCTTTTGAGATTCTGACAACATTATCTATATCTGTTTTAAAATACAAATGGAAATCAGCAACTGGCTTCCTCATAATAAACCACTGGCTAACGTGAAAGAGCAATGCAAGCTTTTCTTTAACAACAATAGCAAAAGTGTCATTTTAGTTCCACTCTAAAATATACTGCTGTAGTTAGGAGAAGTAAAGTAAAGTGAAATATACCAAAGCTACCTAAGCTAGCACAGATTGTCTCAACATAAATTCCTTGGTGTAGTAGAGCACAATTCCCCAACCTTTCCAGCTTTTCAGATTGCGGGAGGAGGGGAGAAAGGATGGTTCTGTGAGAGTGGCCAGCAAGGATGCATGCATGTGCAGCTCCATTTGCATGAACATGCATGTGCACTCACCACTCACACAAATGGGGAACAGGTGCACATGCTTGTCTGCTACTCAAGCAAGTGGGGATAACTGTGTGTACACACACATGCTTGCTCGCCATTTCCATGGCCCGGTTGCAAATAGAGGACCCCTGGTGTAGACATCTTTTTTTTAAATTATAAAAATTTTAATAATGGATCTCAAGGTTCAAATAAAAAATGAAAACCTACCTTCAGTTCTTAAATTTCCACTTTGGCATACTATTGCTAAGGATCAAGGTATATACTAAACAGCATCATTCATATGTATATATTGTATATGTTGTATATGTTAAGAAGCTATGCATTACGTAGTTGAGAGGAACAGAGAAATATTATCTACATAAGGTTACTTTGATGCTTTCCTTTTTGTGGAATTTTTATATACCAATTTCTCTTTAATATATTGAGAATATATTGAATAAGAAGCCTGAACTGAAAGAATAATTTTGCTAACTCCTTGGCTTGGTCTCATTTATAAAGGTTATTCTTATGCAAGGCTACTTGGACAGAAGCCCTACTAGTGACTTCTGCAGTAATCCAATCGTTGTGCTGAAAAAGCAGTTTTGTACTGACAATAGATGTTATATCACTTGAAAGATGTCTGAATTATATTATAATAATGCTAGGGTATTAGTAAGGAACTGTTATTGGAAACATTTCAGAAAAGAATTTAAGTACTTCAAGGTGAAGTCCTTGATTCTCTCCAGAATGTTGCATAGTATGTTGTATAGTAAACAGCATGTTGCAGTGGTGGGATTCAAATAATTTAACAACAGGTTCTCTGCCCTAATGACCAGCTGAACCAATAGTTCTATGAACTGGTTTGAAAGTTACCTAGCAATCGGTTCTAGCAAACTGGTTGAATCTCACCTCTGGACATGTTATGTATCTATACATCTTACAACAAAATGGATAACCACATAAATTTATGAAAAATTTCCTGACCATTCAACCCACTATAGCATAACATAAGCTATGAAAAGAATATCACGGTCATACATCAAAAATCTCAGAAAAAAACCCAACAGATTATTACAGCCACATGGCATCACCATAGCATATAAACCTATTAAAGATCTGCAAAACATCATAAAAGACCCAGTAGCCCAAGAATTAAAAGCAGGAGTCATCAATGGCACAGAGGTATAAGGACTGTTACAACCACTATGTAGGACAGGCAGGCAGAAGACTAGCAGATCCATGAAAACCAACCAGCAGTCAGAAGTCATGATGAAACTCTGTCATCTCACAACATCAGGATAGACTCAACTATACTTTCAACTGGGAAACTGTGAGCATCCAAACTAAATCCAAAAATGCTAGGGAATCCCTGAAAGCTTGGCATTCAGATAAATCAGCCATCAATAGATACATAGAAATTAATCACATTTACACACCATTCAAAAGTGGCAATGGGGGAAAAATAAAGGAAACAAAAAGACCAGAATAGTCCAGTGGCTGCTCCAGTAGTGTATATTAGATAAACAGGGATGAACACCAGACAAACAAGCAGAAAACAATACCCTAATCAAGGAACTATCAAGAAGAAAACCTCACATTGACCAATACTGGCAGAGGAAGTTGCTGTATACAAATAGGGAGCAAAGCCCACACTTACTAGCACTGATGATGTTACCTAGTTAAGAAAACATCACAACAAGCAAACAACAGAGAGCAAGCTTAGAGAGCACCAAGGACTGCACATTACAGAAAACTATAAGATCTGTCTCCTTTTTCCAAGGAAAAGCCAGGCCTCAGTGAATTACAATAGTATAGATAACGGCAGCCATTGATTAACAAAGCACATTTCAGTCGTTTTACTGGATACGAAGAGCGGCAGTATGTGTCGCACATTCAGAAGCAGGTAGGCATAGAAGAATAAATAAGCTCAGATTTGTTACATGAGAAATGTAAAGTCTATTTTAATGACAAAGGGGTTCAAATCTGCTATATAATAAAGGGTCAGGAAAAAATACTACAAACAATGTGTGATAGGTTTTTGAGGAGCTATTAAATCATTTCTGTGGGAAATGTACTCCATTTAGAAAGCTTTGATTCTGTTCTAATTGAGGAAAAGATAAAGGTCAGGTCTAGGTTTTGGTTGAGTACATTTCCACCTATTGTCCCCAACACCAGCTTTGATCCCTCTTGACAAGCCAAAAGCCAAGATTAAAAAATGTCAGTGAGAAGTAAAGCAAATGAATGTCACTCTTACTTATTTACATTACAGTGACATCTAATGATTTTACTTTTGTTCTCATGTCCAGCAGTTGCTTTAACCAAGTCCTAATCAGTAGTTTTTTTAAATCTTATTTTTATTTATGTTTGTGTTCCCTAGATTTGGATTTGTGCTATTCTTTTAGTTTTACTAGTTTTACAGCAGCCTTGATATTTATAGCAAGCTGTCTTGCCTTTTTATATGGGAGCTTTTGAATGATACAAATGCTTAAGCAAATCAAACACAAAGCCAGGATCAGACAATACTATGTGTCCCTTTCAGAACAACAACCCCAGCCCAGTGTAAAATATCTTAATCCTTATAGCCAAATATTACAGGCCATTAAGCAAGGCAAAAATTAGGGGGTATCCAATCAAGCAGCTGTGGGCTTGGTATATTATGCTGGCCTATCAAGATATAAGCAATATTTCACTGATGCAAGAATTCTGAACAGTAAAGCTAGATAGGTATAACTGAGATAAGTTGTAGCAAGATTGCTCAGCCAGGTGATAACACTAACCAAGTCTGGAAAACTAATCAGTTGCAGCTTCTTAGTGGTTGAATGTGAGGGACTGGGAAGCCACAGGCGTGTTTTCCAATAAGAAAAACATATTGGAAGAAGACACTTCTGTTTTTGAATGCCAACAAAATAACATTATACATGTTGAAGTAACTTATAGTTGACTTGAAGGAGACTTTTATCTTTACTGTTTCTTATGTGGCAGGATCAAACAAGGGAGTGGTGTGTTAACTATATAACAGTATGTCCAATCTCTGCTAATAACATTGGTAACACTCCTTGTATGTGAATGAGAATATTGGTCCAAAGCCATGAGTGCCAACATCATAGACAAATTCAAACTTTTGTCTACTGTGCTTCTTTGTTGATAAGATGAAACAGTGGTTGCAGAACTGCCATGAAATGGTGAGTGCATATATTTGCTGCATACCCAATGTATGACCTGTCTGTATAGTTATTTCTTTAATTAGATTTAAGTCCTGTCTGACTCCAAACTATTGTCAGTGTCAACAACCAGCAAGATAAAACCAGTGCATAATATAGTAAAAAAAAAAGTGAACAAGATAACGACATAGCAGATAGCAGAATATTACAGGCAGCAAAGAGAAAATATCTGGGTTAACACATTGCACTAAGCTCCAATGTTGCTTCATAAACCCAAACTGTGATTTGTAAACTTTATTCCAACAGTTTTATGAATTCAGCTGTGCTGTGTTCAGTTAACCATAAATAAACAAATCATAATTTAGCATAAAGTGTGATCCCAACACTAGTGGTTTTTAAAAAGGCCAGACACTTGTCTGAAATAATATAGGGTTTCCTGCTTCAGCAAGGGTTGAACTAGAAGATCTCTGAGGTCCCTTCCAACTGTTATTCTGTTACCCCATTTGATCATTTAGGGCATTATTGTTTACCCTGTTTAAAAGTTGGTCTTTAGAATAATAGATTGGATTAAACTTCAAACCTTTAGCAGACAAAGTTTGCATTCTAACCCTTAAAGTGGTCATATTTTAATTATTTTAAATATGTGCAATGACAAATAATTGGTAATATTGAAAACAAGAGTTGATTTGTAAGCAGGAGTTTGATTTTTATGCATGTCAACAATAACTGCTGTTAAAGATTCCAATTTGAACTGGATTTTTAAGTTCTTTCCATGTCAAGGCATCCATACAAAATATGTATCTGTATCTATAGAAGTCCTCCATCTGCAATTTGCCAATGGAAGAACAATTACTGTATGAGTGTAGGAGTTACACAATTCATGGAAGGAATTTGGATACACAGAGCCACAAAAATATTCACCAGCGAATCATGTTCTATGAAGCTGGCCACTGCTATTTCCCCCTCCTTTAGAAGGCAATATATTGAAAATTCTCTTTGCTCTATTATCACTGGAAAGTCCTACATTTTAACCAAATCATTTTATGCTGTTTGTTATCCCGAAGGCTAGAATTATTTGGCAAAATGCAGAACTTTTCAATGATAATAGTATTTGAGGGTACATACTAAAAAGAGATGCAAAACTTTTATCCCCAAGCAAGGGCAGAAATAATTGAAAATCAGTTTCTCCTATTCTACCTACATTAAAAAGAACATATTGGCCTGCCAAGGTAACGTCTCAATCAACCAGAAAACCCTCAGAATGACAGAGATCTCCTTCCATGCAGGTTGAGTTACTTCTTAGGCAGAGACAGTGTATCCAGGGAACTTAGTTTTCTGGGACTGATGACATCAATGCCTTTTATCTGATGTCTCTCTGTACCTGGGACAGGTGTAGCCCTTTGCTCCTTGTACTTATTATCTGTAAACAAGGGAGCCATATGTTGTTTTTTTAAAAAAGCAACATCCTACACATGTTATTTCAGATACATATGATTCCAACTAGGAGATGGGTTAAAAGCCAATATTTTAAAAATTAGTTAAAAACAGTACAAAAAGGTACATTATGTTACCTCCTAGAGTCTGCAGAATATACTTCTAGATAGGCAACAGGGCATATCTACAAAGGCTATGGCTTAGTTTTGAAATTATTTCAGAGAATTACCTTAGATGTTACTGGAATGTAACACTGCTCTGCTTTTTCATTAAAGCAACCAGATTTTATTTAAGAATTTGAAAAAAAAGATGCTGTTCATTTAAGAAATCCATTCATTTAAGATAACACTATTCCTTAAGTAGCAGCAACTGTTTTCCAAGCCCATGTGGAAGCCTGGGGAGGGGGGATAGTCTGCAGAGATGTGCTGTGTGCAAAGAGCAAAGCAGTTTGTCAGAATCATTTTTCAAAGTGTGTACAGCCTTAATGTGTTTATAAGGCATGAGAGCAATCAGGAGCAACAAAAGCCAAGACACATGCAAGATACAGCAGCTGCAGATGACTCTTCTTTTGAGAATTTTGGGACATTTCAATTGCCAACTGTTTCTTTCTTCTTTTTCTTGGATGTTAGAAAGAAGGATAAAGAAAGTGAAAGTTAAGCAGGGAGACACAAGTGGTCATTTGACAAATAACAGAGTTAAATATTTATTTCATTTTATTTGGGCTTACCCAGTCAAAGAAATGACTATTTTTTCTCAATTTCTAGCAGGGCTCATTTCCTTTTCTAAAAAGGCTGCCTGCATCCTCTCCTTTAACCTTACAGGTGAGATGAAGACTTGGCTCTTTTCATCTCATCATTGCCAGCCAACTCAGCCTCTTCCATTCCTGAGCAGGTCCATAAGTACATTAGGTAAACCAAATTAAAATTAGAAAAGTGAGTTGTGTGTGCAGTGAAACTGAATGAGCCTCCATCTGTACAATCACACAAAGTACAGAAACACTCAAACACAGAATACATCTCCAGACTTATAAAAAAATCCAGAACCCCAGGGATTTGGGCCAGGGGAAATGTGGGCCAGGCACACATTTCCAGATACACATACAAACACACACATATATATATGCAGGTCTAGTTCATTCGGGTCTTTTCCCGTGTTAAGTTTGAGAATCTCTTTGCAACGTTTCAGCGAGATCCCACTCACCATCTTCAGGCTGGTGCCTTCTGCTTCATGCCAGAGCAAGAAGTATGTGACCGGAGCTACTGTCTCTATAAATACTGGTGGGATGGTGTGGTATGCTGGGCTGGTTGGCTGAGCTGCTGTCTCTTGATTAATTGATGGAGTTAATGTTGGTATAATGGGCTGTGTGATGGCCTTGCAATTTCTTTTGTTGTGGTGTCCTTGGTCAGCATAGCCAACCAGCCCAGCACACCACACCCTCCCACCAGTATTTATAGACTCATACCGCATCAGGGTTTCAACCACTGCAGTCTGGTTTGGTTACAACCGTGGTTTGTTAAATACAAGCTACAGCCGCTAAATCCACTTGTTCTTGAAACTGAGGAGACTGCATTGAATGAATTATAAATACCTTGATATTTTGGGGTAGTTTAATATTTTAATATTTAAATTTTAATATTTTGATAAACTTTTAGATTATTAAT
>JAEANM010020531.1:0-12079 GCA_017656035.1 Myanophis thanlyinensis
ACACACACACACACTTCCTATTTTTCTTAAAAAGCTGTTTAATTCCTTTAAATGCAACCCAAGGGAGAGAGGTAGCAGGTTAT
This sequence comes from Myanophis thanlyinensis, assembly GCA_017656035.1. NCBI lineage: Eukaryota > Metazoa > Chordata > Lepidosauria > Squamata > Homalopsidae > Myanophis > Myanophis thanlyinensis. The sequence continues at coordinate 84 of JAEANM010020531.1, forward strand.
ATTTGGTGTTTTCACAAATATAATAGTACAGCATAGGTGTGGATAATAGCGAGGCAGTCAGCTTGGGTTACCTGATTTCCAATGTAATTATTCAGTGTACTGTATAATAGGTCTATTAAACTACAAAGCAAAATAGAAAAGCACATATTTATGACATAGAACAATAAATAAGAAATAATCTATAGCAAACAGAAACAAATAAAGCCTTACCTAACTGCACTCTAATTAACCAAAGGAGGGTTAGAATAGGTAAAACTTTAAAACAACCTGATTATCAAAAAAAAATGAAAATGCATGCTGCTATCATAGGAAAGAAAAGGGAGGGGCTAACAAAGGAAATATCTCTTTTTATGTGAAGAGAATGTCTCTTAGGTGAAGTAATTCTCTAGTCTAAGGATATATGGGCTCTCTTGGATATGAACCCCAAACCATTTCATGAGGAATTGACTTTATGATCAGTGATGAAAGCAACGTTTCTAATGAAAAGAGAGAAGCAAGAGATGGAGAACTGATGAGAAAGCACTTGGCCCGAGAAGCAAGTACAACACATGAAGTTATTTTTTTTATTGTTCTTCTCCTATAGACAGAATCTTGCCAAACTAATGCAACTATTTGCATAACAATGGGTGTACTCTGGGAATTGATGGGGAGGAGCCATTTTAACTCTCTTTCTGACCACTAAACTTTCCAATCTCTGAATTCTCTTTGCCGTCCTGGGAATCCAGGCTACATTTTACTAGAGCGGGGGTCGGCAACCCGCGGCTCCGTAGCCGCATGCGGCTCTTTGGAAGCTTTGCCGCGGCTCCGACCATTGCCCCGCTGCCTGCCTGCCCACCCGCTTCTGCTGGAGCCGCCGCCGCCGCCCACTTCCCCTCCCCTGCCTGGACTCTCCTTCCGGCCGGGCCGCACCAGACGCCAATGGCCCACTGCCCGCCCGTTTCTGCTGGAGCCGCCACCGCCCGTAGAAAAGCCGCTGCTGCCCGCTTCCCCTCCCCCGCCTGGACTCTCCTTCCGGCCAGGCCGCACCAGACGCCAATGGCCCGCTGCCCGCCCGCTTCTGCTGGAGCCGCTGCCGCCCGTAGAAAAGCTGCTGCCGCCGCCCCCCCGGTACAAAAGGCAGTGGTGGCTTTTCTCCGGGCGGCGGCAGCTGCAGCAGAAGCAAGCGGGCAGGCGGGCAGCGGGCCATTGGCGTCTGGCACAGCCCGGCTGGAAGGAGAGTCCAGGCAGGGGAAGGGAAGCGGGCGGCGGCGGCTTTTCTACGGGCGGTGGCGGCTCCAGCAGAAACGGGCGGGCAGCGGGCCATTGGCGTCTGGCGTGGCCCGGCTGGAAGGAGAGTCCAGGTGGGGGAGGGGAAGCGGGCGGCGGCTCCAGCAGAAGCGGGCGGGCGGGCAGGCAGCAGGGCAATGGTCGGAGCCGCGGCAAATCTTCCAAAGAGCTGCATGCGGCTTCATAACCGCGGGTTGCCGACCCCATCTTAAAGGTTGCAGACCCCTGTACTAGAGAAAGCCTCTGTCATCAGATATACAGAGCAGATCTGAGGAGCATTTTTACGACAAAGCATTATAATTTATTTAATTGTTTAATTTCCCAGGCTTCATGGGAAAAAATTAAACCCTTATAGATTTTTGTTAAGGGCATGATTTTATGTCAGCCTCCAATTTTCTGCTGAAGCTTCACTCTTATCGGCTGCCATAGTAATGGGGGGGGAGGGGGAGCTTGGTAATATAGGGAGCGGAGAGTGCTGGTGTCTGGCGGTCCCTGTGTATGAATAATGTAGCATGCATTCCTCAGCCAAGATGTTTACCCCTGGTCAAGGCCAACCGTTCCAGAGAAGTAACGGACGCTAACACCTGCAAATGTCTGCCTTGTGACCTGATGAGAAATAAGGATTGGACAGTCATCCTCAGACCCTGGAGGGAGGGTTTTGGGGATTTTTTTGATATGTGAGTTTCCTGCAAATTTTGCTCAGACCTTGCTTTCTCTTTCTCTGCATTCACTTCTTTCCCAGTAAAAGTTCCCTGTTTTCAAAAGCAATGGATTCAGGTTTTTTTCTTTCTTGGGACTTGAAGGAGGCAGACTTGCCATTTTATTTGTTATACATCGACTTGAAAATATAATTGCTTTAATTTTGAATTACATTTAATGTTCTGGGAATGCAAATGAAGGAAAAATATTGTAACAACAGTAGGATTCTATTCGTAAGTTTTTTTTGTTCCATAATAGTTCTGATTTAGAAAAAACTGATTATTTTTGCATATCTATCTTAAAACATTTACAAAGTAAAAATTGCAAAATCTTCAGCTTGATTAATCATTATGGGAGGAAATGGCCTTTACTGAGCATAATGTTCGTTCTGTTTCACAATTAATAATGTTTTCCAACAGCTTTACATTTACAGGAGTTACACTGTAATTCCATGGTTTTACATTTCCTTGCTGGCCACTTTTCACATGAAGAAAAGTAGCTTTGCTTTGATTGCTCTGACAGTGAGATGTGAGACACAAACTGTTCTTTGTAACAAGTAGAATTGTGCCATTCCATTTTAGTATTATTAGCTTTTAGCACATTTGGTCTGCAATCCAACAACTTTCTCCATAAACTGTCAATCTGTCTGACACAATCCAATCGATTTGTAGTCATCTGCAAACATCATGATTATACTGAAAGAAAAACCAATATATTTTGGGCATTCTTGCAGAATCTATCTTAAGATACTTAGATGTTAAATCCGAAGACTCTACATTGATAGACAGTTGAATGTACAATTCAAGAGAATTTCCACTTTCCTTAACTAAGCCAAAAAAAATCAAAAGCAATTTCTTTTGCATATTGATAACGGTAAAAAAGAAACCAAAAGATTTTTGGAACAGCACCAAATCAACCTACTCTACGTCACTGATTTTGTTGATACTTCATTAAAAAGAAAGCACAATGTGTTGTAACTTCCTATACAAGAGAAGGCTGTTACCAAAGTAACAGGTACCTGGTGTTATTTTTTAAAAAATGTGGCCATTAAGCAATCTGAAAAATTGCTTTTTCAGAACTAGGAAGTAATAAATTAAAGCATAAATATTTTAAGGGTAAGCCAATTTGAACATGAGCCAAATTTAATAAATTAGATAACAATCCAGTTGCAAACAAATGTGTCTTAAAGATGACTTATTCATTCAGGGGAGGATATTGTGTTGAAAAAGCAGGAAAAGAAAGGAAGAATCAGAAAGTGAAGCAGACATTGGCATATTCTTCCTAAAAAGGAGAGAGAATTGTGAGACACCTAGAATTCATGATCTGAAATACAACTCAGATACAGTTATTTTTCCACAGTCATCTGCAAAAAAGTAGTAATGATTTAAAATGGAGAAATCAAGTGGCAATGTATCTTTCAACTAGCTCATGATGAAATACATTGAAAAGGTATTCTCTTTTAAAAGAAATGCCCCAAACTCATTTTTCTTCCACATTCATGTTGAAGGGGATTTTTTTCATTAAAACCTAAAAGAATTTTGATTTAGCATTATGTGCTTTTTTTCACACCAGTTCTACCAATGGCACAGCATGCTTAATGTCTAGTATGTCTAATTTAATGAATCTAAGGGTGATATGATAGCAGTGTTCCAATATCTAAGGGGCTGCTACAAAGAAGAGGGGGTCAACCTATTCTCAAAAGCACATGAAGGCAGAACAAAAAGCAATGGATGGAAACTAATCAAGGAGAGACCCAACCTAGAATTAAGGAGACATTTCCTGATAGTGAGAATAATCAACCAATGGGAAGACTTGCTTCCAGAAGATGTGAGTGCTCGAATACTGGAAGTTTTTAAGAAGAAATTGGATATCCATTTGTCTGAAATGGTATAGGGCGGGAATGCCCAATAGGTCCATCGTGATCTACTGGTCGATTGCAAAGATTATCTCGGTAGATCACATGAAGAAAGGAAGACTCCGCCACGGCTCGTGTTTATTTTAAAAAGTTTTCCTGCCTTTTGCTGTGCTTTGGAAGTGGGAATGCTCCTGGGCAAGCTCCTGAAGCCGCTCGTGTTCATTTTAAAAAGTTTTGCTTTTTATGAGCTGCAACGGTGGCTTCTCTTCTTCCAGCTACTTACCCAGGAGCAATCCCGCTTCCAAAGCACAGCAAAAGGCAGGAAAACTTTTTAAAATGAACATGAACTGCGTGAAGAAAGGAACTGATCCAGTGAGCAGAAGCCCCACACACCCCTTCCTGACCCAGTGGGCGGGGCCAAACACCATCACTGCTCCTGGTACAGCAGTAGCTTACAAGCCTAAAATGTGTGGGCACTCCTAGTATATGGTTTCCTCAGAGGTGGGCTGCTGCCGGTTTGCACCAGTTTGCATTAATCAGATGTTAAGAATCTGCACAATTTGGTGGTGGACAAACCTCTGGCTGACCCCACCCTGGCCTCCCCTCCCAGTGCCCCGTTTTGGCTTCCAGAGTGCCGAAGGAAGGCCTTCCAGGCCGAAAATGAGGCATAGTGGGTATTTTGGCTAGAAGACCTACAACTCTGTCATTCTATTCCTCTTAATGCATTAACATCTTCAGAAGAAACTTCTCCTGCACTACTGATAGCAATAGGATTTACTATGAGTGACTCTTGAAACTCAATGTCTATTTAATTGACATCACAGATCAATGAGCAGCGGAAAGCCAAATGACCAATTTAGAACATGTACTATCCAAGCCAATATACAAACTCAGGATTTGTTGGGATAACTGGAAAAATAAATAAAAATAAGCTAAACAAGAGGCAAACCAGTCATTTTGCCTTCCAAACACGACTGCACATCCATTTTCTCTGAACATTCTCTGTAACAAAATTCTGCCAGCTGGGCTGACAACCTGGGCAATCTTTTTAATCCCTAACATAAAATTAGAGTCCAAATTATCTGATTACAAAGAGTCTGGAAGACAAGTTGTAGGCATCACCCTTTGTTGTTGTTTTTTAAAACAATTAGGGATTGGATCGTATTGTTTCATTTGATTTAAACTTAATTATTTGCTTTTTCATCAAGATGTTTAAAGCTTTACAATGGTGTTTTAAAGCAGTGTAGGGTGTTACTATAGGAAGTATTTCAAAGAAATCTTAACACTAGAGACAATTTTCAAATAACTAGGTAGTTTTTCACTTTGTTGTTGGTATGTACACTGAGCACTTATGCATTGGAAACACATTCCTTGTGAGTCCAATCATATTTGGCCAATAAAAAATATTCTAATTCTAAAAACTCTAATTCTAGTCATACTTCAACTTGTTTAGCCACTATATTCATCAAAGTTAATAACAGGCAATGTGTACCATCATCAAGTAATCATGCATTCTGAGGGAAGCCATGTGCCACTCACAATTGTGCGCAGACTTTTTTTTAAAGCAACAATGAATAAAGGTAACTCAATTCAGAGATGGAGGAAATTTAATTTTTTTCCTTAAAGTGAAAGCTTCCTAAAATACTGAAGTCCAGCATGATCAAATATTCCCAAATGCTTCACGGGTTGTTTTTTTTTTTTACAGTTACTGATTAACTCCATGACTCTTTTTCCCCCAGTTGAAAAATCTAGATAGGTAGATCAATATACGGGAGTCTGTGAAAATTCAATTCAAAAATTTAGTTAGAAGAAATTTAATTGAATCACCCTTCAGATCATCAAATTGATCTCACACAGCAAATCAAATTGTGCCTCTGCATCTATATGATAATTTGTGCATGTTCCTGCATGCCCAAGCATACCTCTTTCCAAATTGAATCAACTATTCACACTGAATCAATTTTATTTTGTCAAATTGATTTGACTGTTTGGATTAATTAACGAGAATGGAATGGACATGTACAATAGGATTTTAAGTGAATCGCACACCCCAGATAATTATTGTTTTAGCCATGTGTTGTATAACACCAAGGATTCATTCTCTTCCATTGTTTTATCTATTAATTAACCGCTGCTCTCTGGAACCATCATCTGAATATTGCATATGGCTCACTAGCTGCTTTTTTGGGCTGAGAGATTATTGCTTTTTTGTTGATTATTGCTTTATTGTTTTATTGCTGAAGGAGATGGTCTTCATGCTAGAGTAACAGTTGATGACCTGTTTAGAAGATCACAGACATGTCATGGTAACTATGTGTCAGGACTGCCTCCTCACACCTGCACTCTGCAATTGTTTGGGTACCAGTCTGCCATGAACCCTGGGGGCAGCAGGAGGAGGAGGGGAGCACTTGGAGGATGAAAGTGAAAGTTAAGGAAGTCCTGCCCATGAGAGTGTTTCAAGGCTGCTTGGTGATAAGAAGAATTACAACTGCAAGCCAACCTGCAATCAATGCAGCCTTTTCCAAAACATCTTCTTCAAAATGAATTGGAGAATGAGGAACCAGCAGTGAGAATCACTTAAGTGAGGAAAAGTTTTCACTTGGGGTTTTGGCATGCAAACTTCAGCTCTGGCTTTGACTATTGTGTTTCACTTGGCTTCTTCTAGTAAACTACACCTTTCTCAACCCGATGGTGTTAAGGATTGTTTTTATTTAGAAGCTCAAGCTGAGGCAGATCTGACACTACGCATTACAGGTCACTTCACAAAACTATGTGAAGTGACTGAAAGAAAGGTAAGACAAAGATAGGTACCACTCCACCAGTATAGCTATATAGTTACGCTTCAGAGAAGGATTCCTAATGAAAAAAACACTATGAGACATGATTAAAAATCCACTGAGTTCACAAATGGGCAAACCGCTGCCCTGGGACTCGTTATTTCCTCAAATAGCTGGTGAACTCAAATGATTAAAGACCATTTAATGATTACATTAAGGAGACAAATTGCCCAGTTCTGCAACACATTGCATAGGGGAAGTAAAGTATTTTTCAGGCAATCTACGCCATTACAAATAGGACAAAAATGTGGCTCTAAGTAACCTGCCTCTGACTTTAAATATTATGATTACACAGTTCTGGATGATAGGGGATTTAAAATCCTATATGAAGAAGAAAGCAACAAGATGCTTAAAAATGACTTCAAATGTTCTCAGTGCCAAACCTAGAAATATTTACAATCTCTGTGTCTGTTTGTGTAGAGGGAAAGAAATACTCAAATTACTCACCAGAGGTATACAAACACAGAAACTGTGGAATTAATTCCAAAAGATGGTGAAGTCCAAATTATGCACTGCATCTAATAAATCAGGAAAGCAAAAAAGCAATATCGTTTCAATTATGAACAGATAAATTGTCTTTTGTTTCTTCTTTCTGGGAAATAGGATATATTGGAAACAATTAGGCATCTGAGATCTTTTATATTTTCTGGTAGTTTCTATTTCTAAATATATTGCGCTGTCTGAGTTTTTAATACCACCCATCTACTTTAGATAGGGAGAAATTTGACCAATAGATCAGCATACTACTTACTACTACTATCGTATATTATTACTATAATACTTCTTCCCAATACTACAATAATACTTCCCAATACTTCTGATCCAAGTATCAGAAATGAAGCCAAAAAATGCCCACCATTCACTCCAACCCTGTATCTGCCATCCTAAAGTCAAGAAATTCAATCTAAGAGAAGACATTCTGTGTACATATCTTAACTTGTCAAGGCCCAAAACATGCTTTTGATTTTGTTGGTAGTAATAGGTCTTATGGTAAGATGGATAGCCAATAAATTTTATAAATAAATAAATCTTTTGCTTTTAATGATAAGCTGTCCCTTCCTTTCTGTGCTCTTCCTCAGTTGCAGTGAGGAAAACTCTTCAAAATATGCCTTTTCTTTTCTTTCTTTCTTTCTTTCTTTCTGCATCATTAATCTCCGTGACTGAGGAATGAAAGTAAAGAGGCAAAGAAGCTAACACAATTATGTACACCCCTTAAAGGAGAAGCAAAAAGTACTATTAAAGTCATTTTAGTAAGTTCTTGAACATTTTAAATTTAAAAGATGTGTTATATTTTAACCAAATGAGCCCTATATCTGCCATCTTGGAGTTATTTGCTTTCTGATTATACCACGGGGCAATTAAAGCTGCCCTGGGGCCCTCTAATACAATAACGATGCAAAAATCATTTTGCATTATTCATGTTAATTATGCTGAACCAGGCAGCAAAATATATTTGCCACTAAAATAGCTATCTGGACTGACAGAGATGTTTAAAATTGATTGCTCCATATTTCTTTCTTTCTTTTTTAAGATTAGACCTTGAAGCCAGAACACTATCAAAAATGCAAAGGAGATGTGTTTCCATCCAATGCGAAGGTCATTTTATCATTTTGGCTGGATGGGATTAATGTGGTATACAAATTCATGCTTTTCTCCGTCCACAATAAAGTCAAAGAAAGATGATGCACATGATGCACATGTCTAATGGCCTGTTATTTAAGGAAACAAATGTCCAACATATCATTTACCTTTCTTTATAGTGGCCCAGATTAAGCATATGTTCCTGGAACTCAACTTGAGGATGAAGATGAATTATTTTTATTGTTATAATTCTGGACTTTCCTTGAAGCAAAAGATAGTTGCTTTCTAATAAGAAGTAATTGTTATTTCAGGATGTTAAGACACAGCCACTCTTCACTTGCCTTATTGCTTTTAAATTGCCAATTGGGCAACATTAAGAGCTAATGGTCCTCTTAAGTTGCCAGCTGGGCCTATGATTTCGCGGGCAAAACACATTGTACAGTGGAAATGAGTTCTTTCATGAAAAGCGAGGGAAAAGAATGATACCCAAACATTTGAGGCACTTGATTACAAGGAGAAGGAAAGCAGTTCTAAATCTCTGTGTTCTCACAAAAGCAACAATATCAGAGAGCTGGGTTGATTTATTTGTGGTACAGCTGCATGTAATGGAAACCACTTTAAAACCTTGTGGGTTTTTCTTTTTGCCTGAGAGACTGTGAGAGCATTTCCCCACTGAAGGAAATTATTGCCTTAACGGGGTCCTATGTTTCCTTTCCTGCAATGGGCATGCTAACATGATGGCTCTGCAGCTTTCTCCTCAATAGACCAAAGAAAATGAGCAGAAGAATTAGTTTCTTTCTTTTTTTTCAGTCCTAGAAGAATTGGCCCATAAAGCAAGAGGTAAATTGTGTTTTTTTTTTCCACCAACGCTTTCTTCCCACTATCTTATGGCTCTTTTACATGGAGTATAGATAAGACTATGTTTCTCACTAAAAGAGCTGTAGTTCAAAGATCTTTGCTCCTGGTTTCAAGCAAATAGTTACAGTGAAATAGCTAACATTTGAGGTTTCGAGAGATGTGAGACTTATTCTGTGTAAAGTTTTGAAAATCAGAGATTAATTTGATTTCAGTTCCCCATCAAAGCAGATGTTTTTAAATGATTTAATCATTTTTGCAATCAATTAAAAAAGAATAAGGATTCAATCATGTAAACAAAATTAAAAACAATAATTTAATAAAAAATAGAAATTGACCACTATTGAATAATTTGTATGTTATCTATTTTAGCCCTGCTATGCCATTCCCCATTAGTTTTGTAATTAATTTCCCATAGGTATCAGCAGCATAATAATTACTCCAAGGTCTAACTGCATCTTTTCCTGGGTTAATAACACAGGCTAGGTAAAATAAGATACCCCCGTATCTTATATGGACTAAAGACTTATATGACTTGGAATTGTACTCAAAAGCATATCAATAACCAGCACAAGTGCCAAATCACTGAAGTGACTCACATGCACCAAGAAGTGATCCCCTAAGTTCTACATCCTGTGAAGTTTCCAGATAGCTTCCAGTCTCAACTACAGAGCTTATCATCATCATCACCATTGATCATCATCATCATCATCATCATGGAGGTGTCCAACTTCTTTTGCATTTAGGTAGACATATAATTTTGAGGTTGTGGTTAAATGCTTTGTACATCCTGATCAGGTGGAAAGGAGGATACAGATTTAATTAGACTAATGCAATGAGTCCAGTAGCAACAGATTCCACATCTCCAGGCTTGGTAAATGAATAAAAGCTAGTTACCATTCCATCTTCTTCAGTATCTGCTCACCCCTTTGAAATGTTTCCCCTTGAATTTGGGGAGACACTGAAGGACAGTTGATTGTCAGCCCCAACTGGGTCTCTAATTTCCATTTATGCCATTTAAAATCTCCCTCTAACTCTTTTCTATTAATGCTAAGTAATAATGGATAGACTGGGCTCAACTGTAAATCAGTCTCCAGCTGCTGATGGGATTATAAACTTCAAGCAGGCATGTGCAATATTATTAGTACCCAGAGAGACTGATTTATCAGTTAACTGGCAAAAACATCTATCTTGGCTCATTATGCTTTCTATAAATCTCTTCTGTTAAGCTTATCTGCATATTAGTTTTCCCCAAAGGTATTGTTCATTCTTTTCATGTTTCATTCTCTTGATTATGGACAGATAACTGCAGTCTTATATTGCTGAGACTATTTCTGAAAATCTGCTTTAAAACATTGAAATACTTTTTGGAGGATAGGATAATTAGAGGAATTTTAGTAAACCTAGTCCCCTTTTTTCCCCATTAACCTGTCCTCAAAGAACAATCTAGACTGAAATTGTGGATCCATAAATCAGTTGGGTCCATTTATTTCACTGACTAAAACAAAAAAAAATTGTCCAACAACATATTTGGACAACATATTTTGAAATGTTAAAAGCAGCAGCTTTAAAAATTGCCAATCAAAAGTATTCCTGTTTAGAGAACAAGAGAGCAACTTTTTAAATAAGAAATTGCATATTTAAAGTATTAACATGGTACACACTTCAAATGTTTTAGGCTTTTTTAACTTTAAGAAATAATTGCTATTAAAGGAGATTCAAACTAAGGTCCAATCAAGAATGAGATTATTCATAAATGCCTCTTGGTGGTCAATTAATGGCCAATGGTTTGTTTAAACCATTTGTTAGGTGGTGGTGCAATGGCTAGAATGCAGTATGGCAGGCTAACTCTGCCCACAGCCAGGAATTTAATCCAGACTGGCCAGAGGTTAACTCAGCCTTCCATCCTTCCGAGAAATGAGGAGCCAGATTGTTAGTGGCAACATGCTGTCCATATCAACCATCCAGAGAGTGCTGTAAAACACGATGGCCTAAGTACTATTGATATTAAAATACATTTATGCCCTTAGAGCAGGTGTGTCAAACTGGCGGCCTGCAGGCCGGATGCATCACATGCAGGCCACACCTACCTCAGTTCCATGAAGGGAAAAAAATATCACAAAACATCACATGATGTAATGTGATGCCACAAATTTGACATCCGGGCCTTAGAGCTTTCCCAAAATCTACATAGCTGTATGAGACTAGTAGCTGGAGCTACTATAACTAAAAATGAGGCAGGCAGAGAGGACCAAACAGCAGGAATCTTATAAAAAAAATATCCCTTTGGGTAAGTAGTTAAGAAGGAATCGAGTTGTTAAGGAAGAAAATTCATTTGATCTAGACAAATGAAGTTGAGCCTAAGTCCATCAACAGTTTTTAGACTTCTAAATTAATAAGACAAGAGAGCAGCCAGTTTTGTGGATCCACAAAGCAAGAAGTTGGGTGGGGGGATAAAAGAGGTCCTGAAGCCTACCCACTCTTTAAGTGTTCTTGGGATCCATATTTCATGACTTCTGTCCCTCTGGCAAGTGCCTGGCAGCCTAGTTGAAAAGGACATTGGTAAGTATGGATGAGCATGAGAAAGAGTAGATATACATTGTTATCAGTAAGATTTTGCTGTTACCTTAACTTCATAGTATATGTATGTATATATCCTGACGGGCAACATCACAACCTGGTTTGGGAACAGTACCGTACAAAACAGACAAGCACTACAGAGGGTGATACGCTCAGCTGAGCGCATCATCCGCATAAAACTCCCTGATCTACACTCCATCTACAACAAACGCTGCCGAACCAAAGCTATAAAGATAGTGATAGACACCAGCCATCCCAACAACAGACTGTTTACCACAATGCGATCAGGAAAGCATTTTCGCTCCCTGAAGGCAAACACAGAA
>JAEANM010020532.1:0-12079 GCA_017656035.1 Myanophis thanlyinensis
TTTATACCACATATGTTCATAAGTCCCTAATTCCTTATCACATCTCCAACATTTCTTACTAATTTTATTATCTATCAGTGATAATTTTAATGGGGTCAAATACCATTTGGACCAGCTGGATTTCCTGCTACGATCGCACACCTGCACAGCGGAAGCCTGAAGATCAGCTGGGTCTCTGCAATCGCGCATGCATGCATGCGCAATCGCATGTGCTTGTTCAGCTGGAATTAAATTGGCCGACAGCTTGTGTGCCCAGCAAGACGGCTGTGCGTGCCGCCTGTGGCCCCCGTGCCCATAGGTTCGCCATCATGGATATAAAGGATGGTTGCTGGAACAGGATATGTGTAGATGAATGAAAAGAAAGGCTGGGGGTGAGGTGGGTGGGCGGAATGGGGGCATGAGAGCTGCCATTTGAGGGGGCTGCCCCAAAGAAGCGGGGGGTCAATTTATTTTCCAAAGCACCTGAAGACAAGAAACAACGGATGGAAACTAATCAAGGAGAGAAGCAACCTGGGATGAAGGAGAAACTTCCTAACAGTGAGGACAGTTAACCAGTGGAACTGCTTGCCACCAGGAGTTGTGGGTGCTCCAACACTGGAGGCTTTTAAGAAGAGACTGGGCAGCCGTTTGTTTGAAATGGTATAGGGGTCTCCTGCTCTAGCAGGGGGTTAGACTAGAAGACCTCACAAGGTCCCTTCCAACTCATTTATTCTGTTAGTTTAACAAAGGACCGAGGGCCGGGTGGGGGGGCATGATAGCAGTCTTCCAATATTTGAGGGGCTGCCACAAAAAGGAGTTTGTGTGTGTGTGTGTGTGTGTGTGTGAACTTGTTTTCCAAAGCCCCAAAAGGCAGGAGAAGAAGCAACGGATGGAAATTAATCAAGGAGACTAGCAACTTAGAACTAAGGAGGAATTGCCGGACAGGATAATTAACCGGTGGAACTACTTGCCACCAGGAGTTGTGGGGTGCTGCATGACTGGAAGTTTTTAAGAAGAACTGTTTGTCTGAAATGGTGTCGTAGGCCTTCCTGCCTGAGCAGGGGGGCGGGGTTGGACTAGATGACCTCCAAGGTTCCTTCCAACTCTGCTCTTCTGTTCAGAAAAGCCAGTCTTTTTGCCTTCTCCACTGCAGCCAGAAGCCCCCCTCCCCAATTTTTCTGACTCAGAGAACCCCAAATTTCTTCCTCTTGGTTCTCGGTCTTCAGCCTGTAAATCTCTTGGCTTCGTTTTTTTTGCAGGAATTTGTTGTGTTGCGAAGCTGCACCTGAGCAGGCAACCCAGGTAGGGCTGAGAAAGGCTGCAGAGGACTTGATACCTGTCGTGGCTGAGAAAGACTCTTAGTCCTCGACTTACGACTTGCAATTGAGTCCAAAATTTCGGCGGCTAAGCGAGACAGTTGTTCAGTGAGTTTTGTGGGTGAATCCCTGCATTTGTTAAGTTAGTAACACGGTTGTTGAGGGGTTCTTCCCCACTGCACTGCCACCCATCATAAATGCAGGGAGTCCTCAACTTATGGCCACAATTGCATCCACAATTTCCGTTGCTAAGCGTAAACACTCATGCAGTGAATGTCTTGCCACCGCTGTTTCATGAATCAGCGCAGTTGATCAACTAGTAACTTGGTTGTTAAGTGAATCTGGCTCCCCCCCCCCCCAATTGACTCTGCTGGCTGGTTGGAACGTCGCAAAAGGGGGAGTCACCTGACCCTCCTGCGACCGTCGTAAACGCGAGTCGTTTGCCAAGCGTCTTGAATTTTGGCCAGGGGATGGCAGGGGGTGCTGCGACGGTCCCGAGTGTTGAAAAACAGGTCGTAAGTCTCTCTCTTCAGTGCTGTTGTCCCTTTGAATGGTCACTAAACGAACCATTGTAAGTTGAGGACTGGCTCTAGGGGACCGCGGTCGTAAGGGTGGAAAACGGTCCTAAGCCAACTTTTTTCTTCGAACGGTCAGTCACTAAGCGAAAGGTTATAAGTTGAGGACTCCCTGTACAGAACCCAGGGTGGGCTGTCAATCTCAGGTACAAGAAGGCAGCTGGAGATTTGGGTCTCCTCCTCCTCTTGTGACCCAGTTCAGCCAGACACGGTTAAGCCGTCCCTGAATGATCTCCGTTGCCTTGGCGGAAATCCCCAAACACTAGATTTACAGGTAGTCCTCGATTTACGACCGCACACAACGGAGCCCAGAATTTCTTGTCGCTAATCACGACACTGATCGAGCGGGTTTTACCTCGTTTTTAACGACCTTTCTCGCCGCGGTTGATTAAGCGAATCACGCCCAGTGGATAAGTCGGTAAACTGGTTGTTCGGCGAATCCGGCTTCCTTCCCCGTCGACTTTGCCTTGTCGGAAAGTCGCAAAAAGAGGATCACGTGACACACAGACACACTGGGACACCGTGATCGTCGCAAGTAGGAAGCAATTGCTGAGCGTCTGAATTTTGATGGGGGCGCATGCTGCAACGGTCGTTAAGTGTGAAAAACTGGTCCTAAGTCATCCAGTCCAGTAAACTCAGCAAGATTTCACTTTTGTCTCGCCGTAAACCTGTACGCCGGATTGTGTTGTGTACACCGGATTGTGTTGTGTACACCGGATTGCGTTGTTCCGCCGTGTCGCAGAATACCAAGTTCAAGTTCAAAGCCTTCATTGTCCTCGTACATCATGTATACGACGAAATTGGTTGAGCCTCTATGGCTGTGCAGTGTCATACAAGGCAATGTGAATAATATAAAGGATAATCCTCATACGAGTAGTTGGGGGGGGGTGTAAATCTACTCATACGTTCCCATAGGTACAACATATTCTGTGCAACATGTATTATTTTTTTTTTACAAGAGGAAAACAACCCCTCCAAAAAGCTTTTGGCTTCCCCATTTTCAAGGCTTTTTTTCAGCTCATTTGTGAGAGTTTTTTGGCCCATTTTTGAGGGTTTTTTGGGGGCCTGTTTTTGAGGCTTTTTGGCATGTTTGGGGGCATTTTGGGCCCATTTTTGAGGCTTTTTTCAGTCCATTTTTGGGGCCCGTTTTTGAGATTTTTTTTTCTCGGTCTGATTTCCAGCCTTTTAAAACCCATTTTCAGGGCTTTTTCAGCCTGTTTTTGAGCCTTTTTTGGGCCCATCTTTGAGATTTTTTTCCTCAGCCTGATTTTGAGGCTTTTAGAATACATTTTCAGGGCTTTTTTTCAGCCCATTTTTGGCTTTTATTCAGCCTGTTTTTGAAGCTTTTTGGCCCATTTTCAGGGCTTTTTTCAGCCCCTTTTTGAGGCTTTTATTCAACCCGTTTTTGAGGCTTTTTTTGGCCCATTTTCAGGGCATTTCCGGCCCGTTTTTAAAAAAAATTCTTCGACTGATTTTGAGGCCTTTTAAGCTCATTTTCAGGGCTTTTTTGGCCTGACACTGAGGCTTTTATTCAGCCCGTTTTTGAGGCTTTTCAAGCCTGTTTTCAGGGCTTTTTTGGCCCGTTTTTTCTACCATTATTCAGCCCATTTTGGGGCTTTTTTGGCCTATTTTCAGGGCTTTTTCGGCCCATTTTTGAGATTTTTTTCTCCGCCTGATTTTGAGGCTTTTGAAGTCCATTTTCAAGGCTTTTCTCGGCCCGTTTCCCCCCAAAAAAGCCTCAAAAAACGCCTCAAAAATGAACCTGAAAAAGGCTCAAAAACAGGCCAAAAAAAGCCTTGAAAACGGGCCCCAAAATGATCAAAGACGGGGGGGCATGTAGGAGGCCAAAATACAGGCTGGCGGGTTGGTGGGCTTCGGCAACATTCATTGTATAAGACGGACAGACATTTTCACCCATTTTTTGGGTGGAGAGTGCGTCTTATATGCCGAAAAATACGGTACTCTGGTGTGTGATCTTATATTATGGTATATACATATTACACACGACACTGGCACCAGTGAAATTTGTGGTGCTAAATTGTATTTTAGGAGTCTGACAGCCCATGGGTAGAAGTTGTTTTTAAAACCTGTTTGGCTGGCTGGCTATACTTCTGCGTCTTCTGACCGATGGTAAAACTTACGTATGCATAATTTTGTATTTATTTAATTTATTCCGTCGTGTTTATGTACTGTATATATTGGAGGTGATGGTGACCCTTTTGAGAGTGGCAGGCACCGAAAATTCGGGGTTTTTTAAATATATGTTTTATACATTTTTCTTTAACATTAAAAAACTCTATCTACATGCAACAGAACAGTGTGTGGTCTGGGTACAGTTAATTTTGCAAAATAATAAGGGAGATAATATTCATAAAGTTGGTAATAATCAAGTCAATACGATAATCATATAAATAGTTATAATATTTACTTCTCCGTAGTAATACACCTTCATTGTATAGTTAATCCTTCTCTTAAAACTTTTACATTTCTAACCTCTAGCCATTAATAAAACGAATCCCACGTTAAAAAAATACTGTTTCTTCCTTCTTTAAGTGTTAATCTATCCATTTCTCCACATCCTAATGTTTTTTTTAAGTATTACATTGTCACCTGTAGGGATCTTTTCATTTTTCCACTGTTGTGCAAAGACAATTCATCAAATTTCATTCTTAAAGGATGCCAATTAGTGCACGACAATAAAGATTATTCTATTCTAAAAAGTTTTCCTGTGCCGTTGTAAGTTTGAACAGTCACTAAGTGAACTCTCATAAATCAAGAACTACTTGCTGTAGTTGGGTCTAACAGTAACAGGTAAAATCCTTGAGTTATGACCCCAGTTTAGAACTAGAAATTCTGTCAGTAAATAAAACAAACAGGTAAATCCTCTACTTACAGCCATAATAGGGACTAGAATTTTGGTTGCTAAGCAAGGTGGTTATTCAAATTTATCATTGTATAAATTTTTTTGTCCTTTTTTTTCCTTTGCGGTTATTCAAATTTATTAGTTTTAACAAAATACAGAATATAGAAATAGGCAGAAAATTGAAAATACAGGTAGTCTTAGACTTAATGATGGTTTGATGACCATTCAAGGTTACAACAGCACTGAAAAAAGTGACCCGGCACTGTTTTTCACACTTAACGACCATTGCAGCATTCCCTGGTGGTCATGTGATCAAAATTCAGACGCTTAGGACCTGGTTCACATTTAACGACCGTCGCGGCTATCCTGCTTTTGTGACTTTCCGACCCAACAGAGTCAACAGGGAAACTGGATTGCTTACCGACCAGGAGATAAACTTTAACACATGGAATGATTCACTTAACAACGGGAATCGTGAAAGGTCGTGAAACGGAACAAACTCGCTTCACAGATGTTTCGCTTAGCAACATAACTTGGGCTCAATTGTGGTCATAACTCGAGGACTCCCTGGGTAAAGTACAGAACTAGGCAGAAAAGTGAAAATAATGGGAAGAGGGGGAAAAGCAGTCTTTTTGGCCCAGTAGAGTACAAATAGTTCTCACATTATGACCATAGTTGACACCCGAATTTAGGTTTTTAAGTGAGACACTTGTTAAGTGAACTTTGCCCCACTCTATGACTCTTCTCACCATATTTCTTAAGTGAATCACCGCAGTTGCTATATTAGTAACCTGGTTGTTAAGTGAACCTTTGCTTGTCGGAAGGTCACAAAAGGGGATCACATGACTCCTGGACACTGCGACCGTCGTAAATACGAGTCAGTTGTCCAGCACCCAAATGTAAATCATGTGACCGTGGGGAATGCGACAATGGCCAGAAGTGTGAAAAAAACGGTCCTGACTCAATTTTTTTTAGTGGTCGTAACGTTGGAACCATTGTAAGTTGAGTACTACCTGTCAGGTAATAACATACAACCTCAGCTAATTTTATTTTTAGATAATAATATACAACTAGCCATTTCTGTAATGACACAGTTTATTTAATCAGCAAAAAACAAAAAGGAGAGACAGTTTTAAGTAAGTTGTAATCGATCTTACAAACCTTTTTTGGCACCGTAAAGCTAATCGGAGTGGACATTAAGTGAATCACACCGTCGTTAAGCAAATCCAACTTTTCCCATTGATTTTGCATGTTGGAAGCCAGCTGGGGAGGTCACAAATGGGGAATCACTTGACCCCAAGATCACGTGACCGCAGCCATTGTAGTCCTTACAACAGTTCATTTAGTGACTGTTCAAAATTACAACGGCTCTAGAAAAATTGACCCGTGACCGTTTTCCACACTTCCGACCTTCTTAGCATCCCCAAGGTCACGTGGTCCAAATTCAGACACTCGGCAACTGGTTCATACTTAACGACTGTCGCAGTGTCCCAAGCTCACGTGATCCCCTTTTTGCGACCGTCGGAACCAGCAGAATCCATGGTGAAGCCAGATTCACTTAACAACCATGTTACTCACTTAACTGCAAAAACGATTCCATTAAGGACTGTGGCAAGCGACGTTGTACATGGGTGGTGGTGGTGAAACCTACGTAACCAATGGCTCGCTTAGCAGCGGAAACGCTGGGCTCCGTCACGGTCGTAAGTCGAGGACCGACACGCCGCTTGCCAAGCTCCCCAGTTTTCATCCTCTTAACAACCGGGGGACTCCTAGGAGGACGGTCAGAAGTGCAAGGAGCAGATGTTAAGTCGCGTGACCTTAAAAAACTGTCGCCCGAAGGAAGGGTCGTAAGTCAAGGATCACAAGTGCTTGGAAAGGGGGCGGGTGGGGGCTGAGCGTTGAGAGGCCCTGGGACTGGCAGCAGTTAAACATTGCTGGAGAAACAGGAGCTTCGAATCTGGTACTCGGTGTTCCAGGATTGCACAACGTTGCCCCCAAAAATAAATAAAATAAAACCCAAGCCAGAGAGATTTTGTCGTGTTTCGGTCGCCACGATGTTGAGGCTCTAGAAAGAGTGCAGAGTAGAGCCGCCACAAAGGGGATTAGGGGACGGGAGGCTGAAACATAGAAGGGTTGCAGGAGTTGCGTAGGTCTAGTTGAGTGGTGGCGAACCTTTTACTTACCGAGTGCCGAAAAGTACATGCTTTGCGCGTGCCTTCCACACTTGTGTGCAGCTCCTCCGTGTGTGCTGCATGTGAAACCGCACCATCTGAGCATGCATGCTGCTTTTTGCACGTTGAATGCACGCACATTGCACGCAGGCACTCAACGCACACGTGAGCAATCACGTGTGTATGCGCAGGAGAGCTCCGAAACCCAGCTGGATTTCCTGCTGCAATCGCACGCATGCACAGCGGAGGCCCGAAGACCAGCTGGGTCTCTGCGATCGCGCATGCATGCATGTGCAATCGCATGGGCACGCTCAGCTGGAGGTAAGTTGGCTTACAGCTTGTGTGCCCAGCAAGATGGCTCTGCGTGCCACCTGTGGCACCCGTGCCATAGGTTCGCCATCACAGGTCTAGTTTGATGAAAAGAAGGACCAAGGGTGGCATGATAGCATCTTCCAATATTTGAGGGGCTGCCCCAAGAAGAGGTGTGTGTGTGTGTGTGTGTCAATCAGTTGCTTTGGAGAACAAGTGGAACCCCTCTTCCCTGTGGTAACCCCTTAGTAGTGTTCCAATGAAGACTGCCAGGAGACTGCAGGCTAAACCCATAGAAAGCATGGTTGCTGGAATTGGGTATGTGTAGATCAGAGGTGGCGAACCTTTTACTTACCGAGTGCCAAAAAGTACGTGCTTTGCGTGTTTCATCTGTCCTCCACATGCGCTACATGTGCAACTGCACCATCTGTGCATGCATGCAGCTTTTGCACGTGCAATGTACGTGCGCTGCGCGCAGGCACTCACCGCACACATGAGCAATCGCGTGTGCATGAGCAGGAAAGCTCCGAAGACCAGCTGGATTTCCTGCTGCAATCGCGCGCATGCACAGCGGAGGTCCGGAGACCAGCTGGATCTCTGCAATCGCACATGCGTGCATGTGCAATCGCATGTGCATGCTCAGCTGGAGTTAAGTTGGCCCACAGCTTGTGTGCCCAGCAAGATGGCTCTGCGTGCCACCTGTGGCACCCGTGCCATAGGCTCGCCATCATGGATGTAGATTAATGCAGGACAAGAAGCAATGGATGGAAACCCATCAACCTGGAATTAAGGAGAAATTGCCTAACAGGACAATTAGTCAGAGGAACATCTTGCCACCAGAAATTGTGGGTGCTTTATCACTGGAGGCTTTAAACAAGAGATTAAACACTTATCTGAAATAGTATAGGGCCGTGATGGCGAACCTATGGCATGGGTGCCACAGGTGGCACGCAGAGCCATCTTGCTGGGCACACACGCTGTCGGCCAACTTACCTCCAGCTGAGCATGCACATGCAATTGTGCATGCATGCAAGCGCAGTTGCAGAGACCCAGCTGGTCTTCGGACCTCCGCTGTGCATGCGCACGATTGTAGCAGGAAATCCAGTTGGTCTTCGGAGCTCTCCTGCACATGCACACGCGATTGCTCATGTGTGAGTGAGTATGTGCGCGCAGTGTGCGTGCATTGCATGTGCAAAAGCTGCATGCATGCTCAGATGGTGCGGTTGCACATGCAGCGCACATGGAGGAGCCGCACGCAAGTGTGGATGGCACGCGCAAAGAGCGTACTTTTCGGCACTCGGTAAATAAAAGGTTCGCCACCACTGCTATAGGGTCTATGTTTGAGCAGGGGGTTGGACTAGAAGATCTCCAGGGTTCCTTCCTTCTACCTTTTCCTTTCTTCCAATAACTAAGGTGTTGCCGTGCCCCAAAGAAGAAGAGGGGGTCAAACTATTCTCCAAAGCACCCGAAGGCAGGACAAGAAAAAATGGATGGGAACTAATCAAGGAGAGAAGCAAGCTGGGATTAAGGAGGAATCTCCTGACAGTGAGAACAATTCACCAGTGGAACAGCTTGCCACCAGAAGTTGTGGGTGCTCCAACACTGGAAGTTTTTAATAAAAGATTGGATTGTCATTTGTCTGGAATGGTATAGGTCTGAGCGGGGGTGGGGTGCGGGTTGGAACAGAAGACCTCCCAAGGTCCCTTCTCACACTTGTTGTTCTGTGGGGTGTTTCCCCACCCCCACCCCCACCCCATTACCTTCAGGAAAATACCTGAGCCTGCTGGGGCTCCATCTTCCAGAACGCCGAAGGGCTGCTGCTTGGCTGGAGCTGGCGGGCGATCAACCGCCAGCCTGGGGGTGTTTCTCGAAATCTTCAGCTGTGTGGCAAAAGGGAAGTGCAGGTTACCTCACAAGGCGAGCAGAAAGCGCTTTTTGTTTTGTAGATGAAATGGACGCCTTGAGGCGAAATGCGGCCATTTATTTGTAGGTACAGTACAGGGTTTCAGCTGGAAATATAGTGCGGGACGGCAGCCCACAAACTGTGGGGATGGGGCTCATTCGTGGGGGCTGAATGGCTGGAAGATTGTGAATTCTAGTGCCGCCTTAGGCGCAAATGCTGGTTGTGTGACTTTGGGCCAGTCACCAGGAGACGGGGAATTCTAGTCCTGCCTTGGGCACGAAAGCCGGCTGGGTGTCCTTGTGTCAGTCACCAGGAGACGGTGAATTCTAGTTTTGCTTTAGGCACAAATGGAGGCTGGGTGACTTTGGGCCAGTCACCAGGAGACTGTGAATTCTAGTTCTGCCTTAGGCACAAATGGTGGTTGTGTGACTTTAGGCCAGTCAGTAGGAGACGTTGAGTTCTAGTTCTGCCTTAGGCACAAATGATGGTTGGGTGACTTTGGGCCAGTCACCAGGAGACGGTGAATTCTAGTTCTGCCTTGGGTACGAAAGCTGGCTGGGTGTCTTTGTGCCAGTCACCAGGAGACTGTGAATTCTAGTTCTGCCTTGGGCACAAATGGTGGTTGGATGACTTTGGACCAGTCACCAGGAGACGGTGAATTCTAGTTCTGCCTTGGGTACGAAAGCCGGCTGGGTGCTTTGTGCCAGTCACCAGGAGATGGTGAGTTCTAGTTCTGCCTTAGGCACAAATGGTGGTTGGGTGACTTTGGGCCAGTCACCAGGAGACTGTGAATTCTAGTTCGACCTTAGGCACAAATAGTGGTTGTGTGACTTTGGGCCAATCATCAGGAGATGGTGAGTTCTAGTTCCGGTTTAGGCACAACAGATGACTGGGTGACGTTGTGCCAGTCACCAGGAGACTGGGAGTTCTAGTTCTACATTAAGTGTAAAAGCCAGCTGTATTACTTCGGACCAATTACTAGGAGTCAGTGAATTATAGTCCCCTCGTTTCGTCAAGAAAGCCATTCGGGTGACCTCAACCCAGTCCTTCTACCTCGGCCCAGCCCACCTTGCAAGGTTGTTGTTGTGTCACTTTGTCTCACTTAATGAGTTTTGCCCGATTTTACGACCTTTCTTCCCACTATTAAGTGAATCATCGCGGTTGGTCAGTTAGTAATCCAGTCATTAAGCGAATCTGGCTTCGTCCTTGGCTTTGCTTTGTCAGAAGTTCACAAAAGGGGAATCATCTGACCCGCCCCCCCCTCCCCCACCAGGGACCACCGCAACGGCCATAGATACGAGTCAGTTGCCAAGCGTCTGGATTTTTGATCCAAATGACCAGTGAGGGGCGGCCGCCACGGTCGTCGTTCCGTGTGAAAAACTATAAATGAGCCGTCATAATTTGAGGATTCTCTTTGTATTTATCGGAGAAGTGGCTCAGCCCCGCTTGGGCAGGAAGCGAGAAATAGCGTCTCCCGTTTAATGACCAGGCTGGCAGCCATTCAGGTCCTTTCTGGGAAATGAATCTGGCCAACCACTAGCAAGGCAGCTTCAGAGGATTGGCCGAGAAAGTCTTCCTGTTTCGGTTGTGCATCACACACGAGGAAGTGCGAACGTTGCTGGCTTTGCACTGGAAATAAAAACAAAATCCACATTTATTATGGCAAGCCAGCCGCTCGTCTCCTCCTCGGAAATGCGCTGGGTGGGCCGGTGTGTGTGTCTGGGGGGGGGGGGGACCTACAATTTGCAATTTCCCAGCCCCCCCTGCAAACATATTTTATGTTTATATATATATGATCACTATCGAGCTTTCCAGTAAGGAATTCCACCTGGGGGGTAGCTACCTACTTCGAGCGTCCTTTCCGTTTAAAGGCCCCTTAGGTAACGATGGCACGAGTGCGGCCTCACCTCGGGTGACCCAGGAACTCGGTTCTCGGAGCCAAAAATGCTGGGTGGGGAGGAGGAGTGGGGGGGGGGGGCGGCGCTCAGGAAGAATGCCCCCCCCCCTCCCCACAGAGGATTTTACCAAAGGAGCATGGCCAGGTGGGTGCGGAGGTGTTGCAACCAAGTGAAGCCGTGATGCTGCCCCTCCCCCACCCAGAGTTAACTGCACCCAGAGAAGAGAAGATTTGTAGCTCGGGGTTCGAACGGTGGGGGTGGGGTGGGGCCCTCGGTGCTCCCTGAGCTGGGTGGTTTTTCTTGCAGACAAGTCTCATTACTCAACCAGACCAGGTGACAAGCACTGATGATGCTACTTAGTTGGGTAATCAAACGCCCCGCAGGAAAACCACCCAGCTCAGAGAGTATCAAGGACCCAACAATCATCTTCCTCCACCCCCTCTCCTCCTCCTCTTCCTCCTCCCTTCTTCCTCCTCTCCCCCTCCTCCTCCTTTTTCCCCTCCTCCCCCTCCCCATGAAACCCAGTTCTTTCTAGCACTGATGATGTTACTTAGTTGGGTAATCAAACGTTCGTCGGCAAGAAAACCACCCGGCTCAGAGAGCGCCTAGTCTTTCTCTTCCTCCCTCCACTTCCTCGTCCTCTTCCTCCTCCTCTCCACCCAACCCACCCCCTTCCGGCACTGCCCGATGTTACCTAGTTGGGCCATGAAACGTCTGCAAGGAAGCCAACCCAAGTCCGAGGGCACCAAGGACCCAGCCGAAGGATTGTGGTGTGGGTCTTATAGAGTGGGACCCCATAAGAAAAGGGAGGGAGGAAATTGGGGGTGAATGGATAGGGTGGGGGTTCTTGGTGTGCTCTTTCCTACGCTGTAGTGCGTAGTGTGGATTACCCACCCACCCACCCACCCTGACGTCAATTTTCTCCCGTTGCTTCCAATGTCCACTTTACATCTCCAGGCCTTCCGACCCGGGCCCTAAAAACTCATTTATTTATTCCAACAAGCCGGCCTGGCCTGACATGTGAGGGGTTTTAAATCTTGTGACGGTTAAATTTTAATTGGAATT
>JAEANM010020534.1:0-12078 GCA_017656035.1 Myanophis thanlyinensis
ACTAGAGCGTAGAGGCAAGGAAGATTGTTGGTCCTATCCCTTAAGAAGATACATTTGGTGCGACCCAGATGAAAGGCCTTCTCTGTGGCGGGTTTCCTCCCTCTGGAACATCATCCCTCTGGGAAGTAGATTGCCCCCCCCCCACTCTGACCCTTTTTCAGAAGGCCCTGAAGATGTTGGTTCTGTCAGCGGAACCCAGAGCGGAATGGAGCCCATTAAATGGCTGATATGAGTGTGTGTGGTTGCCGGGTGGGGTGGGAGATTATTATTTTATTATTATGTTATGATTTTTATTTTTTTATTGTTTTTAATTCTTTTATATAGTTTCCTGTAAGCTGCCTTGAGTCAACCTGAGCGAGTAGGAGGCAATATAAATAAATAAAAATAAAAACCTGGCAGTCTAACAATGCTTCAAAGAAGATTCTGATATCAGGGTTTTCATATCATGTGCATCAGGCTCCCTCTGGGCTGTCCTGGGAATTCTGACAAGTGGATATTTAAAAAGATGAAGCCTTGGTTGGCTGCATTTGCCTTCTTTCTACCCAAATTTGGGAGAAAACAACTATCAAATAAGAAAGCAAGATCTGGCCCATAGAATTGCCAAGAGTTGGACATGACTGGATGAATAACATCATCATCATCATCGTCGTCATCATTTAGGAGGACTTGGCATCAGTGGTGGAATTCATTTTCTTGTTACTACCAGTTCGGTGGGTGTGGCTGGGGGGGGTGTCATGTGACTGGGTGGACAGTTTCTGTAAGCAGGGCAATAAAGATTAGGCTAGAAACAACACCAGAATGTTTTTTTCCTGCCTTCCTTACAAGATTAACCCTGAAAAGTGGAAAAAAACAAAAGGAGATTTCTTCTAACAACCGGTTCTCTGAACTGCTTAGAAAATGTACTACCGGTTGTAGCGAATCTGCTGAATTTCACCTCTGCTTGGCATGTCTTCCAATGCATACAGTACCACTTTTTCCTTAATTTTCTATCTAAGCTTTTTAATCCCCAATATAATCTGTTAGGCTTTTTGGGGTCCCAATTTATCACAGGTAACAAACAGTGTACTTAATTCAGGACTTTGGGACAAAAGCCAACCTTCTCACTCCCCAGAGTGGCTTACCTCATGTTGAAATAAAATCTTTTTCCTTTTTGCCTAGGGCCATATAAACAGGTGTGCCAAGACCATAAAGACCAGGCTGTAAAAAAGATTAACCACACCACTGAACCAGAACTCTAGAAGCCAGTAATGCCAGATGAGAAACATATATTCACACAATAAATGCATCCTCCAGAAAAAAACATTCTTTCATGCAAGGCAGAATTCCATGTAGAGAATTCCTTCTTCCCTTCTGGGAAACTACAGCTGCTTCTTGCTTTCCACCGTGGTGGAGTCTGCCTGCAATAGAATTCTTTATTGGCCAAGTGTGATTGGATACACAAGGAATTTGTTTTTGGTGCATATGCTCTCTGTACATAAAAAGAAAAGGTACATTCGTCAAGAATCATAAGATACAACACCTAACGATAGTCATAGGATACAAATAATCAAATCCTACTAGGAGAATAGAAACAATATAAATCATAAGGATACAAGCAACAAAGTTATAATCGTAAGTGGAAGGAGATAAGTGATAGGAACGATAAGAAGAATAATAGTAATATAGACTTAGTAAATAGTTTGGTAGTGTTAAGGGAATTACTTGTTTAGCAGAGTGATGGCATTCGGGAAAAAAATGTTCTTGTGTCTAATTGTTCTGGTGTGCAGTACTTTATAGCATCATTTTGAGGGTAGGAGTTGAAACAATTTATGTCCAGGATGCGAGCAGTCTGTAAATATTTTCACAGCCCTCTATTTGACTCATGCAGTATACAGGTCCTCAATGGAAGGCAGGTTGGTAATACCAGGTCAAAGATTGGAAACCTGGCTTCTTTTCTTAAAAACTGGCCAGTGGACCTAGGATTAGGTCCATTCCTTACATTGTACAGTAGTTTGGGATTTTGAGGCCAATATGCCTTTCCAACTATTTGTGATCCTTGTTCCTTAATGCCTGCATGGAAAACATTTTGTTAAAAAAAAACTATTTGTAACTATGAGAAAGCATCTATCTTTGCGGAAGGATATGAGCAGTAAGCTATTGAACAAAAGGCATGTCTCCAAAAAGGGCCATGCACTCTTTTTTTTTTAACCACAGTTAGACAAATTTCCTTTGAAGATATTACACAACTATAACAAGGATGTGAAAATAGCCTTTTACAATTAAAGCCAGTCCATTTCCTGTTTCTCCCCAAATGTGCAGAAATATGCACTCACAGCCTTTTACAATTCTTGTATTTTTAGGCTTTAAAATAGATTGAGGGTAGTGTGGGCGGCGTATTGTAGATGAGGAATCTGTGGAAGGACTGGCAGGCTGCAATTTGCAATCCCACCATTCACCTTGGCCCAGGGACAGAAACAGTTTACAGAAGTGGACAGAGGACAGTGGTAGAAAACCTGCAGCACTTTAAAGATTAATGTCAGATGAGTTCACTTTAAGAGTCAAGTAGTTCAACTGCATTAAAAGATTTTGCTTAAGATCAATGGGTTGTTTGCATATAGCGGCCTACGAATTCAAGCTCTGCAATGTATTTTGTATTTACAGAATCTCAACGAAGAAGTACATCAGTTTGGTTTCATGATGAACTTCCTTTTTTTAGTTCAGAGAACAAATAAGTTGGGTGTGTGTGAAAGAAGACATTTGTATTGTTCACTAAATGTTGATAAGTTATAAACCATGGGTCTTCAGCACTGGTGGTATTCAGCCTGGTCACACTGGTTCTAGCAAACTGATAGTGGTGACGATCAGTTGGCCCTGCCCATCCACCCCTGCCCTATCCTGTCCTATATCCCTTTCTTTTCTTTGTAGCTCAGCTGAACTGCGTGGAACAGCTGTTTTGCATGCCTCTGCAGCCTTCCTACTTACCCAGGCTGCCTCTAGTAAGGAAATACTTGCTGTTTAGAAGCTGCATGGCACAGCAGATGGTGCCCAGGCACTGAACCGGTAATAAAATAGGTTGCATTCCACCACAGGTCTTTAGTTATTTTTTTAAGTTGTAAAGAACTCTTGGAAGTGGCTGAATAGTCCTATGAATTTTAAAAAGAATAGCACTTTCAGAGTTGGTTCTTGACTTATTTTTAATAAGTCTTTAGATGCTTTAGATGCCCTTGAAATTGCCAAGAGTCTTTTGCATATTGTTCACCTAGCCAGTATTCAGCATCACAAAATGGCATTTAGAACGTGTCTTGATGTATATTAAATTTCATTGAAAATATTAATTAGTAATTATAAACAAATAATTACAAGAATCCCTAATCCTTAAAAACAGTTTTGCCTTTCTCAGATACAATGCACAGGCTTTTAGGCCAGGACATTTCTGACAAGCACTGGGGAAATCACAAGATCTAGACATTTCAAATAGGTATAAATGTTTATTGCAAGCTTAAGAAAAAGAATCTGAACTAGTAACACTCTAAGCAATTTGGTGGTAGATAAGAGTCAAGGGAATTCAAGGTGGGCTGGACTTAGATGTCTTGTGGGTATGTAGGGTCTCATGACTGATGATGTATTTGACCCCTCCCTCGGGCTCAGCCTAGTCATTGTCTACAATTTTCTACCTAGAAAAGCACTTTTTCCTCTCTTTCCCCCATGCAAAGTGACATGAACTCTACATACAAAAAGCTCTTTCCATGCAAATGTTAATCTGATTTGTTCCTCATGTTTCAGTCATGGTTAACTACAATGCTTAGCTATAAACTCTGATTGCAAATCAAAATGCTCGTTTTCAAGGTGAGGGCAGCCTACAGCAATAAAAAATAAAAAATAAATTACAATAACACATTGATGGTAAACCCAGCAATAGAATTTGGAACATTCATGACAGAAACACAAAGCAACTGAAAGCAAACAATCTTATGGTTTGTTTGTTTATTTATATACACATTTCACTGCATTTCGTACTTTGTATGTCTATGCATGTGATGAATAAAATTTGAAATTGAATTGAATTGGTTCAACTGGTATATAAATCCAGCTTCTGTGTCCATAGATGTGCCTGCTTGTTACATAAGCATAAATCTAGGAAATACTTCCCTGAAATTAGAAGAGCAGCATATGCACCCCTCTCCTGAGTTCTAAATGCTTAGCACGCTGCTGAAAAATTGGAATTAAAGGTTAATTCAGGTTTTAATAGTGGAGGCCTATGGGCTTTCATGTTGATGCGCATACATCCAAATTCTAGGACTCTGTCATGTTCTGTTGTGATATACCTATCTCAGTTGCAAACTGGACAATCCCTAAATACCAGACAGTAACAAGAGCTCCCTGTATCTCCATGATGTTATCTGGTGGTCATCTGGATTTCCCACATGAATTGCCAAGCCACCAGAACAAGGGAACTAGGCGCCTCTAGCTTGCCTGGCCATTCTTTCTCTTTTGTTTTGCTTTGACACTTACCAGAAAAACCAACTTCCCACAAAAACAATAGGGCCATCCATTTTTTAAAAAGTGTACTCTCTGAACAAATCTCTTAGTTTATCAGACTCTGTGATAGGCACCATGGATGCACCATCCTTGGAGCCCATAGACAATTTGAGCTGATGGAAGAATATAGATAGTTTTCAACTTGCAACCATTCCTTTAGCCACTATTCAAAGTTAATACAAGACTGGAAAAAGTACCTTGCAACCAATTCTCACACTTACACTCCGGTTCAGACAGGAAGGCGGCGCTGAAAGCGCCGAGGATGGCAGAAAAGATCATTGGCAGTTCATTCCCTCCTATCCAGGATATAGCACATAAGCGATGCTTGAGCAGGGTCCTCAGTATTGTCTGGGACACACTACACATCCTCTTCACAACCCGTTTTCTTTGTTACCTTCTGGGAGGAGGCTTCGTGATATGCGAAGCAGAACATCCAGAATCCAGTCACCGTTTTGTTCCACACAGCATCGACCTTGTGAACCCTCAAGCTTCCTCTTTCCGCCATGTATTCAAAATGGACAGAGATTAACATTTATATGTATTTATATATTTGGGTGTAGGTATATACATATATATGTATATAGCATGTCTATACATGTGTGTGCATGTATACACTTTTGAGAGCAGGCAATAGAATTTCGTTTTTAATGTGTGCCACTGTGCCCACAGTAAAAAAATGACAGTAAAGGTTATCTTATCTTATCTTATCTTCTCTTATCTTATCTTATCTTATCTTATCTTATCTTATCTTATCTTATCTTATCTTATCTTATCGCATCCCCACAGTCACATGATCAAAATGGTGCTTGCCAACTGTGCGTATTTACGATGGTTGCAATGTCCTGGAACCGCAATTTGCGGCAGCCAGCTCTCCGACAAACAAAGTCAATGGAGGGAACTACATTTGCATAATAACTGCAGGATTCACTAGACAACTTCAGTGATTTGTTTAACAATGGTGGCAAAAAGCTCATAAAATTGGACGTGACTCACTTAATAGCTTAGTAATGGAAATTCTGGCCCCAATTGCGGTCATAAGTTGAGGACTACGTGTGTTTCGTTTCAAGAGCTCACCCTTACATACATATGAACATTGGGTGACTTGGAACAAGGTAGTCCTCGACTTACAACAGTTCGCTTAGTGACCGTTCGAAGTTACAACGGCACTGAAAAAAGCGACTTATGACCATTTTTCACACTTATGACCATTGCAGATCCCCATGGTCACGTGATTTACATTCAGATGCTTTGACAACTGACTCACAGTTATGACAGTTTTCAGCATCCCAGGATCATGTCATTCCCCCCTTTTGATACCATCTGACAAGCAAAGTCAATGGGGAAGCCAGGTTCACTTAACAACCCGGGTTACTAATTTAACAACCGCAGTGATTCACTTAAACAACTGTGGTGAGAAAAGTTGTAAAATGGGGCAAAGCTCACTTAGCAAATTCCTCACTTAGCAACATAAATTTTGGGCTTAATCGTGGTCGCAAGCTGAGGGTTGCCTGTAGTCACCGAGAAACCAAGGAAAGGGTGAATAATCTGGATCCCGATTAACAGGAAGGCAAAGGCTGTCCGTCATCCCAGACATCAGTGCCAGAAGGGATAAATGTAAGGAACTTCCACATGACTGTTGTTTTTGCTCGCAGACGCAGTTTGAAGGTGACCTGCAGTTGGCTGCACTTCTGTTAACCTCCAGTCACTGAGATAAGCCTGGCTCCCCTCCAATTTATCACTAGGAGAGAGTCCAAAAACGACATCCAAATGATGTCCTGAGCCACAACAGTTCCTGGAGTCACACAATCCTCCCTGCCCACACCGGCCCCCCCCCCCCCCCCCGCAAGTCCTGCACTGTTCCTCCCAGAATTTAAGTCTTTCCTCTGAGCGGGTTTGCCAGGAGGAGGAACTTGCTGTGTTCAAATAAAGCGCTCATCTGGGAGACAACATTGCAGTGGGGGCAAAACATTTGAAAATTATCCTTCCGCATAGTGTTGAAAGATCTGAAAGGCCAAGTTGGGGATAGATTGTCACAAAGAAAAATCTATCTCTGTGGATACTCAGAGACGAAAACAACTTGATGGCACACCATCAATCAGCCAGTGGCTGACAGTCCAGTTTCTTTTGGAAGGAATTTCATTAAGCTGTTACCTGCTTCTGTACATCAGACCTGGATGTAATTTTCTCTCCATTTATAATAATCGTACGTAATAATAACATTTTATCAAATCAATCAACTGATGCCATATAGCCAGTTTGATTTAGTAGTTAAGGCATCAGGCTAGAAACTGGGAGAGTGGGAGTTCTAGTCCACTTTCCTTAGGTACAAAAGCTGGTTCGGTGACTTTGGGCCAGTTAGTCTCAGCCCACAATAACAGGTTTGGGCAACAAACTCTGGTGGTCAATTCATGTCACAACCAATACTTGGTTGATTTAAAAAAAAAAATAGATCCTGCACTTGCAGGAAAACGCTAAAAAAATAAAACCAATTAATATACGAAGGATCAAGGATAAACGTAAAGGGGAGGGAAAAAAACCCTGGTGCCTTTTGCAATCACAACTTGTTTCTGCTTCCTCTACTACAACATCTGGAATGAAGTATAGCTGGGGTGGCAGAAAGCAGCACTTCTCCCAACCCCCACCTTCCCTGTCTAGCCCATTAAAAAACCATCAGGTGTCTTGCTGAGTCCGGAAAGCCGCAGAGCTGCCTAAACCTGGCTGGAGGCAATGTTAGGAACACAGCCTGCCTTTCCTACATCCCATGAGCTTCCCTCATTTAACATGGTCTCTTGCTTCACAAGTTAGGACATTGCTCGCTGCCAGACTGATTTTAAAAAGGGGAAGAAGACCCTCCAGAGTCAGGCTTAACTCTTGGTGACTCCATAAATATAACTGTACAGTTTTCCTGGCAACACTATGGAAGTCTCAAAAATATCCACAGCTTCCAGGATGTTTTGGGACTTCCCAGAACTCCCTAGAGTCATCCCATCCAAGGATTAACTTAGATTTCTGAGTTCAACTCAATTTGCAAGATTTAATCTTGCTGACAGCCAATCGCTGTTAAATTTCTCTTTCCCCCCTTGTTCACAAAATGTCCCTTTACAAGTAGGCTGCAGACATTAGATGAAGTTTTAGTTGGCATGTTTCTTTTCTTTTGTTTTTCGCCAGAGGATTACAAACGCATACAGTGCATGTGGAAAACAACTTTGTAATCCAAATATTTTATTCATTAGGTTTTGGCACAGATAGTTACTACATCCTGTGTAAGCTTAAATTTTTTTTTAAATAAGCAGCTCAGTATGACACATTCCCAGGGAGTACTTAAAATTCTTACAGCTCTGTTAACAGCGGCGTCTCATGTATTATATTGGTGTTTCAGTTGACTAAACAAAGATGCTTTATTATAGTACACAAAACAGACTCCAAAGACACTCATAATTCTAAAGGTTTTACCTCCAAACCCTTATAAAGCAGTCTGAAACTGACTTCCAGTCATTTTTGCTTCTACCCAAAAGCAGAGAATAAGCAGAAAACAGCAGGAACCAAATAGCTTACCCCCTTTTCTTATAGAAAAGGGCAAAGGAGAAAACAATGTGGCACTGCCCTATATGCTATCTCTAGTCTAGCTGCTCAAAACAGGTTGTGATCAGAGTGACCTAGAAAGACCTGTAAACTTAAATAATAAGTAAAAATATAATAACAATACCTCCCATCCTTTTAAAAGAAAATGATACAATAAAAGGTTAGGGATAGGCTTAACCTTACCTCCTTCACCTGTCCTTTTCATTGCATGTTTTTGCACACATCTAACTCATTTCTCAAACAGTTCTGAAAGATTGCTAGGAGGGGACTCTACACAAGAGAAGTCTGAGTGTCAAAAACATAAGCAGAAGAGTGACAGTCCCCTTCAAGGCTCCCCAATGGCCCTGCTGCCATGCCTTTGTTATTATTTAGTCCATGCTAGGTGGGAAGATGACATGATCATTGGGCTAGGCAGGAGTGGGCAATTATGGCTCCTTCATGAGTCGTGGACTTCAACTCCCAGAATTCCTGAGCCAGCATGGCTGAATCAGGAATTCTGGGAGTTGAAGTCCACAACTCATGAAGGAGCCATAATTGCCCACCCCTGGGCTAGAGTGGTTGAATGGAGAAGCCATTCTAAACATTGTAGGAAGAGAATGGAACAAGATGCTGAATCTCTACAGGGCCAGGGGATGGGAATTGGGGGGTGGGGAGAAGTGTCAGAGCTAGCTGGAACCCAGTAGCCAGAGTGAAGCCAAAGTTCCCTCACAGTGAAAAAAACAGACCACCCACATGGTTTGCGGAACTGCACCAGTTCCACAGAAAAGCCTAGTTTTATTGTGGTTTCCAACACAGTGGAGTTGAGTCAGAAGTAAACTCCACTCCCCTAAATACTGGGAGGCCAAGAAGATCTAGAGCCGATCAGAAAGGGATGCAAAGCATGGAATGAGGAATTACAAAATGGAGTGTTATACAAAATGAAGAATTACATCAAAGCATGTCAGATGATTAGATCCTCCCTGCCAGGGCATTCTTTGGCCGGGAATGAGGGCCTTTGCTAGAGGAGGCTGCTGTATGCACTCAGGTGGCCTTAAGGGAAAAGAGAGACCACAGTCATTCATGTTCAGACAGACTCCACTGAGGATTTGGCGGTGAGAATTTGTTCAACTTTTTGTGCTCTCAGCTGATGTTTATTTTAAACAGGAAGTTCCTAATCCTTGTTGCTTTGAAGACGAGTTTGCTATCCGGTGGGTGGTACGTGCTGGAGGCTTTGCATTAAAAAAATCATCTTGATCTATTTTATCATTCTAGCAGAGACCTGTCTCTCCCAACCAACCCTCCTCCTCATCCTCCGTCCGTTTCTCCTTTTGCTTTCTAACCTAATCCTTTCCAAACCAGTTTGAATTGGGTCAAAATAAATACTGTAATAAGGATTTCTTAGGCAGATTAAGGATGTTTATGCCAGCATTCATGCCCGCAGATGTTACCCTTCACTGGTTCCATGCATATCATGAATGTGATTAGGCAGCAAACAATGTCCAGCTTACGTTGCAAATGGTGCCACAGATGATGCCCTTCCCTGATGCTCTCTTTCTCCTCCATCTCCCCACGTTCTGCAACCTGTCACCCTTCTACCAAATCCCTTCACCGGAGTGGGTGAATGGCCAGCTTGCTTATACATCTGATGGGAGAACCATGGCCGCTTTGTATTCAGCTCACTCCAACAGACAACAACGACGCAGGGCTGATACCGAATACCCATTTGCAGATGACACCTCCCAGCCCCCATGTTGGAAGAAACTTGATCCTTAAGCTGCCTCGCCTGGCTTGAGCTGAGCGGGGGAGGAGGAATCTGCACCTGTTGCTGCTGCCTTGCCCTGGGGTGATATGTATTCATGACATCATGCATGTCCCTGGCATGAGGACAGAGCAGGCGAGGTGACCCCCTCTGCTCTTCCTCGCCTCTCTTCCTGCTCTCAAAGCAAAGCTATGCGTTTAAAGGACCCTAAACAAACAGTCCAGGAGGCTGTTAGCATGCCAGTCAGCAGCAGCCTCTGGCCCTTCGCATATTCGTTCTGTTTTCCTTAAATATAAATAGCCTGACACTTTAGCATGTGTGAATATGCAATACACAGCCAAGAGATGGCTTTGAAAGCTAGCACTATTCCAAGAGTAGCTGTTAACCATTGTTTCTACAAGCCCCATAAAAGGAAGGAGGTGGCCAGTTACAACATGCACCTTACTATCCCCTGACCACTCTAACTTTCTAAGATGCTCTTTAATCACCCGTACGTACTTTTGCCAGCTTTTTCTGCAGCAAACCCAACATGTTATTTAGTTTAACGCTGCTTCTAGTCCCTGGCATTGCGGCATTCTAATTTTCCATTTAAAAAATTAAATAATATTTTAAAATGTTGGCAACCTGGACTGGAAGGAATTTTCTGTTCTTCATGCATACTATCTTGTACAATCGGCAGAACAGATGTAGCAGGCAGATCAGTTTTATCGCCCCCATATTGTAGCTGTGGCATAAGATTGAGAGGCACTGCTTATGGTTGTTTAGCATAGTCATGGCACATGTACAGTTTAGATTTTCTAGTCTATTGCTCTATTGTCTATTGCTCAGCCTTTTGTCACTTTTTTCTGTCCTTCTGGTCTCATGATAAATGAAGCCATGTTCAATCATTCAGGATTGGTTTGGTGTGATGACCCAGGACAAAGCACGAAGGCCACACAGCCAGCTGAGAGTTCAAAGTCCTCTTTAATGCTCAAAATTTCCCCAAACGCTCCCAGGTTCTTGGAAAGTCCCAGAGCAAAGTGTGCACGCATGCGCATGCGCATACACACACACAGCAGCCTCTGGCTGTGTGCAGTCCAGCAAAGCAAAGGAAAAGGAAATGAGTCCATGAAGCAAGGGACAAACAATGAGTCCACAAAGCAAGGAAGAAGCAAGAAATCCTGCAAACTCCAAATGTCTTCAATGGCACACAAAACTCTACAAATTCAGCATTTGTTCCTGACAAATGCCCTTCCCCACAGCATCTCTTTAAATCTCAGTCCCCAAGTGTGCCTTGTGAAGAGTGGCAGGGTGTTCTTCTCCCAAGTCATTGGGCCGGCCAGCGCTGTTCTTACCTTCTTTCCACTCTCCATGCTCGAGATCAGTAGGGGGCAGTTCTTGCTCATTGCCTGAGCTCTGTCACTCCTCATTTCCACCGCTTGCCCTCTCTCAGTCATCCTGCCCCCATTCCTCCCTGCTAACAAGTCATCCCAATCCTGAGGGGCTCTGGACTGCTTTGTCCTGCTTCTCCCCACATTCCTCCAAAGCCACCAAAGCCACCCCCTCAATCTCTGTTGGCTCCAGCTCCAGGTCATTCTCCTCCACAGATTCAGGCTCGGTTGGGGGCATTACATTTGTTTACACACTGCAAGATACTGAATTTAGTTCTGTTGGTTAAGTATGTTGTGATTTAGTGATGGCTTGTATGCTCCTAATTCTAGTTCAATATTACAAAACCCTCTACAAGAGATTTCCATTGTGTCCTAAAACATGTCTTCCCTAGCCCTGGTCTTCTTACCAAAGATAATATGTGGATGATTTATTTAAAGAAGAAGCAATAATGGCATCAAGGGGTTGTATTCAGTAGTATTCATTTACTGATAGAGCAAGACCAGAATCAAAGCAGGTTCATTCTTCTTTCCATTCCTGGTAGACCATTCAAAGCTTTTGAGATTAAGACTCTCTAATAAACCAATGTCAGTAAAGAGTATTCTTGTGTGCAAAATAACAAATCTCATCTTCCCAACTTTATCCTAACCAAAAGCTCAGAAATATGCAACAGTGGAGATTGCTGAAGTCCACCAGAACCAAGAGACAGACTCTTCCCTATCTACTTATCAATGTAAATCACCCACCAAATTAACTAAAATAATCATCCTCTTATGTACACTGAAAGCATATGCACAAAAGACAAATTCCTTGTGTGTCCAATCACACTTGGCCAATAAAGAATTCTCTATCTATCTATCTATCTATCTATC
>JAEANM010020535.1:0-12077 GCA_017656035.1 Myanophis thanlyinensis
TGCTTGTGCTGTCTAATAAAGAGCTGTTGTCACTGAACTACTCGCCTCCAAGCCTCTTATTCACAGAATCAAACAGGAAGAGTTCAAAAATGGGAACAACCAATCCAGTTCTGACAAAATTCTTGCATTAAAGCATAATATTTGTTGACTCAAGAACTGTCTCAGAACAGATTGTATTTTCAATGGCAGTGAAGAAGTTTTTAATAGCAGAAATATTAAAAAAGTAATCTGCACGGCCCCTTTAGCAGCAAAGCAAAAGTGACGTGAGTTCCAAAGTCTATGAACTCAAGATTATTCTTCCCATGAAATCAAACTATCATGTTCCAGCAACTGAATCCAAAAAAATGTGATATTTATCTGCTTGTTTGTTTGTTTGTTTTAGCTGCCCATCATTGTTATGTATTTAACTATGGACAGCAAACAATACATATAAAGAGAATATATAAAAGCTATAATCCGTTAAAATAATCCAGTCCAGAGGAGCCACACAACAATTCCATAGGTACATGCAGATATATTGGACTCCCCCTCTGCCTCACCAAACATCCTAACCTTAGGACTTGCGATATAATTTAGGTTTTAATAGCCTTCTAGACCAGGAAGCACAGGACTATCCAAATTTCAGGAGTGAATCTATTCCAATATGGTACTATTGTGACTGACTGGGCATATCTCCTTAGTCTTACAAGTCATCAAGTCTTCAATGCTTGATATAGGGGATCTGGATTATGTCTACTTTATTTGTTTGTTTGTTTCTTTGTTTATTGTTTCTGGTATATCATAATATGATCACAATGTAATCTATTGTTTGACATGGGACCCCACAGTCTCACTGAAGGGAGGAAACTATGCTACATTTAAATAGATAGTCCAAGCAGATGCTATGTGAGGTGCAAATTCAGTATTCACAATGGTGTGAAACTAGTTCACCCCCTTGGATAGCATGGCAGCATGAATTAAACGAATTGCCCTGATTGCCCAAGCCGCTGCTTGGTGGCTCTTGTGCAGCGCCTGCTCTTGCTTCTTGTCCTCTCTATGGAGGGCATCTTCCATGTTCGTTAGAACTGCATTAGGGAATGAAAGTGCGGCCACAGGCTCATCAATTGCTGGTAAGTCAATTCCTCCGCTAATGTGTAAAATCTTTTCTCGTTGGAATGAGGTGTCTGTGCTATGGTTGGAGTTACCATTGATGGTGCACCACATCTTTGAACAGTTTTGGAGCCAGAATTTCCTCTGCCTTGCTGGCTTGTTCCTCAAATAGTAGTTGTGCCTCGTCCTGGGCTGGTATGGATGGTGTTTTGTCTGCATCCGGAGTCTTCCCCAAACGTGTAGTTGACTTGGCCCTGTTGAGCAACGTGCAGAATAGGGCCGGGAGAAATAGCCCGGCAGAAGTAGAGGGTTCCGGCTGCTCTTCCTCGTCCGTGGATAGGAATTCATCCATTTCTGAATATGGTCCCAGACTGTGTTCCGACTCAGACAGGGAAGAGTCCTCCTGCAATTCTTGGGCTCGAGATGTTGATTGGTTTTGATCCATGGCATCCCTGCGAAGGGACTGTTCCCCCCTCCTCTGAGTCCCAGTGTTCACTGGGTGATGTCTCAAGGCCTCACTAATAAGGAGACTGATTTGTGCCAATAGGTCATCCTGGGGCAGCCTCACAACCCCTGCTGGTGGTAAGTCTCCGCCTTCGGCTAGTTCTTCGGGGGGAAGCTCCCTGCGTTGAGGGATTTCCTGTTCTGGTTCCAGATTCTGACTGGGTGGGATCACCGTGTCTGTCACTTGTGATGTCCCTCTGGTGGCTGACCTGGTCACCTTGGCCACTTGTTTTTCGATGGCCCTCTGGCGGCGGGCCACGTCCCGTTCCTCCGCCCTTGAAGCTCGACGAGGAGCCTTGGACCTTATTGTGGAATCTGTCTCACTTGAGGATATATGTTTCCTCTTAGCAGTGGCCTTCCTCCCCCGGTGTTGTGGCTGGGAGGTGGAATTGCCACTGGAACAGCCTATGGAATCCACGTTGTCCATGGTCTGATTCAAGGGACTATGAATGCTGGGAACCCTCCCAATGGGAGGTGCGGCCAGTCAACAGTCCTTGTGTGCTGCCTGGGGACACACCCTTGGGGTTACAGCCAGGAGCCTGTTGTCAATCTGTCCCCTTGTTGCCCCTAGCACTTGCGGCTGTTCTGTGTAGGGAATATAGCCACCTGTTCCATCTCTCCCCTGCCCTTCTTGGGCAGCACAGGAGCTGTGGATAACAGAGGAGTGTGTGTGGGGGGGTTCTGGAATAATGCCTTGGAGATTGCTGGCAAATGCAGTTAAATGCTTGTCTCCCTGCCTCTTCGCAGCTCTGAGGTAAAATCTCGAGTCTTTGGGGTGACCCGCTGTGATCCACGCTTCTATATTCATTGTGGTGAATTCCAACCTCCTGTGGTCTTCTGCCACCTGTTGGTGTGCTGTAAACACTTGCTGCTTATCTGTTTAGGGTGAGGGGGGATGATTGGTCCCATGCAGTTGGTAGCCAGTAGTTTGTAGACTTTTCTGGCTCTCAAAATACATGGCAATGAAAATTAAAACAAATAATGCTATCTAGAAATTATAGGATTGTCTTACACTGCATAAATTTATCTGATTTCCTTTTAAACTCTCTAGCACATTTTCTATGTTATGCATGAATTTGTATAGCTCTGTTAAATCTTAACGCTGTATGATTTTATACAATATTTGTAACTTTTTACTGTGGTGTTCTTTTCCTTGTTCTGTAATATCATTTATGACATATAATAATAGGAATACTTCATAATATTCTTATGGTGATCACACCACACATTCCTATAAAATCTTTACTACAGTGGAAGTTTGATCTTCAATTCTTTTTTAAAAAAAATATTAATCCCCCAGTGTAGAATAATGCTTTGTTGCTTCGTATTCTGTAACAGTTCTGATTTCTTTGGCAGTGCTTGTCATGCGTCTGTTTCCCAAGATTTGAACTGCCTATATACTCAGCTGATTGTCCTGCTAGCACCTCAGCTTTAAGTCCTATGTTTTTCTGTATCAGTACATCAAAGGATCAGAAGGTACAAGGAGAAATTTTCACAGAGACGAAAACTTACACAAACAATGAGTTCTGGGCAGCGGTGGGATTCAAATAATTTAACAACCAGTTCTCTGCCCTAATGACCAGCTGAACCAGGAGTTCTCTGAATTGCTTAGAAAGTTAACAACCGGTTCTAGTGAATAGGCACAAACTGGTTGAATACCACTTCTGGTTCCGGGCCTTGGAAAGTCACTCTCAAAGAAACTATTACATTCAAAATAAGCAAGCAATAAGCACATCATTTGGAGACCAGGAACAACATTATGTTGAAAAGTGCCAATAGGCTCTGAGTGAATACAGTATTCCTTCATACCGTGGTGCATTCAAGCAGCTGTTACTCATTGATGTAGGACAGCCCATTTCATTTAGAAATCAATATCTATATGAGCTTGGCTACATCACTCGTTCTGTAGATGTCACTGACACTCTGAAATACCTTTAATGTGCAGCTGATATGCACATCTGCATTTGCAGCTGCCTTAAGTCACTTCAGGCAGTGTTTGTTGCTATCCTGTGTCCAATTACTGGGGAGGAAGTTTTACTGAAATTGTGGAATGTGTTTCTGAGCAACCATTTACCAGATTCTGTTATCAATAGAATCATCTCCTCAAAGAATAAATCCATGCTATGATGAGCAAGGATTTAAAAAAAACTGGACAAAAACAAGTGCCTTGGAGAGTAATAATGAACAACATGATTTGTAGTCTTGAATCCAGCCTTCCTCGGAGGGAAGAAAAAGCCCAATAGGTCCATATATAGAATGGCTCTGAAAGGAGTAGTTATATACTGCAAACTAAATGAGACATCAAACAAGCAATTAGATCCATAGGCCAAATTCTCTGCTAAGCCATAACTTATTTTATCCTGTTTATGGAATAAATCACAATAGTTATATTAACACAAATTAAGCAGAAACCAAACCAATTACAGGATGGTTTAGTGTCTCGTATGAATCAAGCCATTTTGTAGTTGTGGTCCTTATTTTGATAAACAATGCATGAGATAGTAAATGTGTTCCAAATTACCCTGCATTTCAAAAAATGCCTAATAAATAATAAATAACAAATGGGTCAGGTTAAAGTTTAGATTTGGAACCTTTCTCTCTGACAGCTTTTTATGTCCTGGGGATTTGTTATTATTTATTGTTATTTACATGGAGAGTTGTTACAAGATATCCTTCAATAGGAAGAAATAGCAGCAAAGAAATCCACAGCAGGATGGAATAGAATCTTTTCTATTCAAGCACGGACATAAGAAAGCAAGATCTGTATGTAGTGCCTCAATGCAGAGAAGTAGAGCATTCAAACTCAATGACCATTAAAAATTTGCATGAGGGACCTTTTATTTTGATTAAGGATCATAGAAGATTAGCTGCTTCATTGGATTTTGAAAATTTTCTGCAAGTACGTGCAGAAGATATGCTACCAAAGCAAAGCAGTGGCATCCATGAGGGATAAATGATGGAATGCCCCATTATTTTCCATACATCACTTCAAAGTGGACTGCTTCAGCATTTGGAGCCCAGATGTGTCCACAATATGTTAGATAATAGGTGCTATGTGCAAAATATGTTCACATGCTTCCCAAGTATTGTGTAATGGACTTTAAAAAGAATGCTCTTTAAAAGCATTTTATGGTGCTAATATATAATATAGTATTGTACCTGGATTTCCTGTAAACGCC
Source organism: Myanophis thanlyinensis (assembly GCA_017656035.1). Classification (NCBI taxonomy): domain Eukaryota; kingdom Metazoa; phylum Chordata; class Lepidosauria; order Squamata; family Homalopsidae; genus Myanophis; species Myanophis thanlyinensis. The sequence continues at coordinate 4,773 of JAEANM010020535.1, forward strand.
ACATTCCACCCGAAATGAACTATTGATGCCTGAACAATTTTTCTATAAAGTTCAATTAAATAATTCAAATGAGCAATATGTTTAAGTGTTTAATGTGTAAATTAAAAAAAATCTAAAACATAGATTAATGAATAACTTTTTCATTCCAATTAAATCACATCACAGTTCAATGTATTTATTTTAGAAAAGTTCTTTGTTCTTTTTCAGAAGGCAAACATCATTTGAATGATACATTCTTCAATTTTAAATTCTACAGAAGTAACTTAATCCTGTTTTTATTCATATATGTGAATGTATCTTTATTATTAATGATCTGAATAGAACTTTGAGAAAGTTAATCTGATTTGCAGACTGATTTTTTTCAAGTTCTGTACAATTTTCCAACAAGGTTTATGATTAAAAATGAATAATGGGCTGCAGACATAGATTCCAAATTCCAGAGTTCAGTTGAAAAAAAAGGAAAAGAGATGAGAATAAAACCAATGCAGACGTTAAAATGAGAGTTAAATGGGATATGAAATAGAAAACACAGATGGAAAAACCTAGGGGTAGTCTGAATAATAAATAACACCATCAGCAAATTTATTTTAGCATAAATCATTAGAAATTTAGGAAACAAAATGTAAGATAAGCATTATCCATGGGCCAAAAATAATCTCTAAATCCTTTTTTTTTTCAAGTACCACAAAATTACGCGGTTGAAATTCCATGTCAGATCATGAAATGTTGCAAGAGTAATTTTCTGCTTGTTTCTGGAAAAAAAATAACTTTTAGGTAGGTTTTGCCTCTGTAAATCAGCAAAAGATCCTTCATTAGAATAATCCAAAATATGAAAAACAGTCGTTTTTCTGTTATAATAATATGCCATATCCTGTGGTCCTTAATCACTAAAAACATTACAAGAAACCAAACAAAAGAGTCCCGATTCATGTTACAAAAAAAATTATTCACCCAATATAAAGCAAACAGAATTGTGTAAGTGAGCATTAGAATGTTTTGCATGCATAAAACTATTTGAATCAATGACACACACTGGCAATGAATATATCACAGTTGCCTTCCAATAGGATTTTAACAAAATAGATATTTTAATGCAAGCAGGATCATGATAAAGAAGTTGACTTGGCAATTCCCTCGATGATTTTATGAATCTATGCTCAGGAAAATGCAGCTGCTAATCCTACAAGAATAAGAAGTCATCTGCACTGATTTTTCTCCTCTGAGAAGTGAAGTATAACTTTTCTGAAGATTTATTTTGATTTTTCATATTCATAATAGATAATGAACACTATTTCCACATTCAGAAAATACTTTTCCCTGCAAACTTCAGAGTTTATAAATTATGAAATGAAATGAAATGAAATGAAAGGAAGATGACACTGGACAAAAAAAAAATTTGAATTTATTCATTGAGGAGGCACTGAAGCAAAGGTTCTTTTTATTACCATTACTCATAAAATACTGAAAAGGACCCTTTTCATTTTCTATGAATTTAGCTTAATGGATTAGTTGCATTTAATGAGACTTTTCTTGAGTTTTAAAAAAGCATTTAAAAAGGCCTTACTTTCCACTTATCACATTCAGTCGTAATTAGGTAACTCTGCAGAAATGTTCAATATTGGCCTTGCTGTTTTGCTTTCAGAACTTTTTTCAGCTCTTTTCTGATTGTAGTTACAAACTCTGTTTACACACTCTTTCAGCACAGTGTGTGTGGTCAAGAATGATTCCAGATTTGCAAATTGGTTGAAAGACAAAGAAATCTTTAATTCTCTAGGATTTCACCCTGATCACAGGTAATCCCGCTGGGTGAGAGTCTTCATGGAGTGAAAGGTCATCATTGTGCTCATGTCATTCATTTGTACACTTCCGTGCTGGGCTATACAAGTGATGCTCCTGAAATGTTTCCCTGATGTCTTGAGATGGTGCAGGCCTTGTATGGTGAGAAACCGGCTTTGTCTTTAACTTTTACAAGACTGAGTGACTATTGAAGCTTAGGGTGATCTGTATCTAGTGATTTTTCTATAGTCTAGTCAACCAGATGGAGCTTGTTATACAATCTGGGAGGTCTTTCTGGATTGGAGCCATGAGAGTCTTCTGTTCCTGGCCAGGAAGGTCTTCCTGTTTGTAGATTAGGAAATAATTCTGTTGGTCAGTCAAGCCTTGGTCATTGCAATTTGACTGTTGTAATGCACTCTATATGAAACTGTCCTTGAAAAGCATTTGGAAGCTTCAGTTGGCTGATTTTACTTTCTGTTATTGTTTTAATGTTTATACTAATGATTTTCATTTTATACGGGTTGGTTTGGTTTTTTTTTTGCAAAATGTCCTCGTCTGGGCTTTATTAATTGTTTTAATTTATTGCTTAAACAGTAAATACATTTTTAATTGAAACTCCTGTGGCAGAACTTTTAATGGGAAATACAGTAATATAAATATGTTTCAAATCAAGTTCCTGTAATGTGAGTAAGGCTGTCTTTTACTGCTGGCCTAAATTCTCTAGCTCTTTACATGCCTACATACAAAGTTTTTACTCTGGTTCTGAGCCTGGGGTGTCAATGGATAAATCAAAGAAACCAATCTGCCATTCCATGCAACAAAAGTTTAAATATTTATTTTTAACTTTTTCTAATTATTTTTGCAAATTTGCTGTGATAAATAGCCTTATTGCCCTGGTTCTACGATAAGAGATGGAGAACTGACACTAAGGGAGACTAATGTTCTGTGATTAGATTTTGAATGCTTTTTGAATGCGTATGTCCTCTCTTGCTTCCTGAAAAAGCAATTTGGCAGATTGGGATGATGGATCCAGAAGTCAGCATAAGCTTGTAAATATCGTGTCACATTGTGTGTTAAATTCATTTTAATTTTCTCCTTTTCATGAACTGCTCAGACAAATCCGTATCAGAGGAAGAAGTGGAAGAAAAATTGCACAAGGGAAGCAGGGGAAGACATTCCGCTTGTGTTCTCAGACCTGGTACAGGACAGAACCACTTCTTTTTGGTTTTTTGAAACCCAGTTGAAGCACCTCCTGTAGAAGAGCCCCACAATTTCCAAGCCTGAAAGTATACTTAAATAATCAGCATTACAATAGGATAAAATAGTACAAAATTACAACACTACAAAGCCTGGCTTGGCTTGTTGAAAGTAAAGGAGTTGCAAGTAAACACATGGCTGAGAGTTAAATGATTGTGGTGATATAAATAATATAATAAATAAATACATTTCTTCTAAGGACTTGTGAGAAGCAAGGAAATCTTAGCTGAACTGGAGCCTTCTGCACCTCTGAGCAGAAGGCAGTCAAGTAAGGAAGCATGATGATTGTGGGTTTGTCCTGTAACTGGAGGGTCTGAATTCTGATTGTGTCATCTGGAAGGGCCCAGAAGGAGAGGCTTTTCTATCATGGTCCCTACCTATTGGAATATCATATTCCTGGAGGTCAGATTGGCCCTGACCCTGTCAACCTTCCATACAAGGTTTTAAAAATTCTGCCTCTGGGTTTGAAGGTGATCAGGAGGTGAGGTTGAGTCCATGTGTTAGCTATATTCATTGTTATGTATAAATCTGTTTTTACCTCAGCTTCTGTTTTATGTGTTTTGGTTTTGCTTTTTTAAAATCTTTCTAGTGGTTTTTATAATGTTCAACACTGTTAGCCACCCAGAGTCATTAATTTGGGACAAATGGCCACATTAAATAGATAAAAAAATATTGAGCTGATGTGAAGATGCTGCTGCTTACTCTTCTGGATTTATTATATTGTTTATGCCTTTTGAACCTGACTGAACAGTGACCATTCTCTTTTGACTATAATTTACATCATTTCTTCCCAGCTTTGAAGATGGTGACAACTTTTCCCCTATTTTTCTATCTACACTTGTTTTCCAGATAGACCAACAAGAGCTTGAAAAAGCTATGATTATGATGATAAATCTTAAACCAATTCCCAGGTTTGCTGATTTGTCCCAAGATGGTGCCGGTGAGGCAGGCAGCCATCGTGATTGCTCCAACCCTCCTTTTATTTGTTTTAGTTTTTTTTCTTACCAAATTTAATTATAATTTAATCATAATTTAAGTAACTTTTAAACAACCTGTAAGCAACACCTAAGCAACCGCTAAGCAATGGTTAAGCAATCTGACCCGGCTGAGGTGTGGCCTGTGAGGAGAGTGAAGGATAGAGCTAGAGTTAGAGAAGATGGCACTGGGACGACAAGCTTGGGAGACCAGGGAAGGCTGGAGGGCAGAGAGGAGGCCTTGAGGAGGAGGAGGAGGCCTTGAGAAACTGCTGAGACACTGAGGTGGAACACCTGGGGGATCGCTGGGGCGGAGGCTGTGAGAGATGCTGAGGTGAAGGTAGTAGCCTTGAAAACAGCTGAGGACTGAGAGGGCCGAGACCTGCCCATGGAGACCTGGGGTGATGGTGCCGGACAGACACTAGTCATAACAGCAGACATTATGTTTCATCTCTGTTCCTTCTCCTTCTCTCGCTACTTATGTTCACTTCCCTCTAACTGCTCCCTATCCCTATCCTTATCCCTATCGTTCCTGCAGACTATTCCTCTTGCTTTCCTCCATTTTGCAGTCACATAAGCATTTCACTACATGTCATATATGTGTCATGTATGTGACAAATAAAACTTGAACTTGATTTCAACTCCCACAAAGTGTTCCTTCAGACAAAATAGTATGAAGGCATCATATATTTGTAGAAGTGATTGCATAGTGTCCCTCCATTTCTTATTACCTTGACATCCTATAATAGTCTTTTCAGTGTCAGTGAAGTCCATTTTTGGAGAGCCAGAAATGGTTCAGCAGCTCCTAAAACTGATTACCAATGATTATCAGTAACTCATGTACAAAAAACTGGAGATTGAGTTGTCCCCTGATAAGTTTCACTTCTACAAATTCCTCCTCAGTGTGTACTTCTATGTAAACATAAAATGAATTATCTAAGAAGATAAAGGACTGAAAGAAGCACAGCAGAGCTGCAGTGCTTGAAGTAAGTAAAAAAATTAGCAAGAACCTTCTTTGCTGAATGTCAGCCGTGCTCTGAGACCTTTATTTCTTTGTATTTTGCATTTCTTGCAAAAAGAATATTGTTAATAATGGCCTATTATTTGTCCTTTGTGTATGCCTTCCATAAAGAAGCACGCTGGCCTGGAAACAGGCACTTGCTCAAGAATAAATAAGACAGGTGACAACTTTCACTATGGAAGTGAACGTTCCAAGGAGTGAATGGTCTGACTAGTCTGACCACAGCTTAAATAGCAATTTAATTCTCTGCATTATGCAAGGAAACTCTCACAGTTCTAGAATAGAACTTTCACACTGATCTTAACATATTTCATAACTTATTTGTTAAGGAAAATATCCATTCACTCAACTGCTTTAGTACTGTACTGGGGAACTTGAGATACATAAAAAATGCTCCTAGGTTACCTTTGCCATCTTTCTGACTTTTGGGCTGAAATTAATGGAAGGTGGGTTGTTAGATGAAGTGCATCTGCCTTAAGTGAAGTTTCAGAGCCAGGGAAACAGGGAGGTAGAAAAATATTCACAGATTCACAAATATTTCAAATTATATTCTACATATTAGTAGTAAGCTTCAAGATTGTGTGTTTCTGTGAGTCAGAGCTTTGATGTAAAAATTATTTCATGTATTTAGACCTAATCCTCAATGTAAGGCACTGAACTGAATCACCTACCTATCAATTAAATCAAATATTTAACTTTACCAAGTATATTAATAAAGGATTAAATCATTTTTTAAAAATCCATATGAAATTCAATTTTAAAAATGACTTTTCAGATCACTTCAGAAATACCAACAGATCAGGACTGCTTCACACACTCCTACAAAGCTTATATTCTTGCACAGAAATCGTGTACCAAAACAAGAGCACATGCTGGACTTTGTACTTAATTCAACTTTAGAACCAATTGAGGTACCTCAAGAAAGCCATACATTTTTGGTGATTATTCAGTCTCTCTCAATCTCCATCCCATCTCCCAAAATTCAGGAGGAAGATGGAATTTTTTTTTTCTTTATGTTACGCTGCAGTGTATCAATTCAGAGTGCCTCTGAAACACAAGATGAAAAAGAGATGAAAAGCTGACAAATCACCATGGTGAATATGTGGGCATCTACTTATTTTTAGATTTACAACCTGTCTTTGCTCTTCCAGTTTGTCCCACTATTTATGAAATATGCTGGGCTGAGAACAGTAACTGAACCAATATCATACAGTAGGCTTTATAGCTGAGAATGGATTTGGGCCTATTTTCTCTGATTCAAGACTTTGTGTACTAAATTATCATATTACTATTAACCAGACCATTGCTCTTGAGCTGGACACCTGGCATCTGGCCTTAAAGGCAATCCATAATCTTACAGATCATCTTACAGCATATGAATCTTACTCTGGTTTAACATAAAGATGACAACATCTCATTAAGATTGCTAAGCTTGGACATAAATCTACTACTACTAGATACTATGGGGCGATGTTTTAAACAACAAAATGTATTGTGGCCTCTAAAAATATACTGCCCTTTTTATCATTTCATTGTCATTTTACTGCAAGGGGATCAAGCAGCTTTGACTCTAGAAAATTATAATTTAAATATAGCACAAATGCAATATCATAATTAGCAATTAATTTACAACAGCAGAAACAAATGCTTTCAGATGTGAGGAGTGTCAGTCATGAATATTCTATCTACAGCATTTCTATAGACTAGATATCACAGTGAAAAGGGAGAAAAAGAGAAGAAAGGGTTTATTCCATCCTCTTGGGTCTCTGTTAGGAAGAACAAGACAATAAGCAAAGGCAATTTGAATGAATTTGATAGCAAACCAGATCATTGCAAATGCTATATACTAACTTGTAATACGAAAGTTGGTAACAAATGGCTAACCAGCCTTTGGATCTTAAGGATAGTCCAAATTAATACAAAAGTCTGCCAAATAGAAGAACATCCTAATTTCAATCATATAAACTGTCATCTTTTTAAAAATGTTGCTAATTTCATTTTGCATGAAAAATGAGGCAGACCCTCTTCAGGGACAAAACTTGTCAGGGAAATGATGTACCATCTGTGAATTGTGTACAAAGCGATCAAAACAAGCAATGAAAAAGAGAATCCAAAAATATTGTCTTTTCCCTATCGGACCCAGACATCGGGTCCTTTTTTAGTAAATTTGTATCGGGGTTAGGGAGGGGGTTGAATAAACGGGGGTTAGGGGATCCCCCAATTGAGGTTAAGGCTAGGCCGAGGGTTGGGCGCGTCGGGGAGGTTTGGGATTCCGGG
>JAEANM010020536.1:0-12077 GCA_017656035.1 Myanophis thanlyinensis
ACACACTACATATATATCTATATATAATCTATCTCTATAATAAATAATATAAAAATATAAAAATAAAAACTCTCCCTCCCAGGATTAATCCAGGATAATTAAGAGAAAGCATTTTCCAAAGACTTCATCTTCCATCTCATCGTTTGACGGTAACTAGAGATAATTATTCCCTTTTACTCATCTCTCCCCTTCAGAGTCCCAAAGAGTCTTTTGGCCGGCCCTTGCCGACTCAGCGGATTTCCCAGCTCGCCAAAAAAAACCCGTCCAAAGCTACCATTTTAAGGGCTGATCCAGAAAAACAAGCCCTGGAAACACAAACACACACACACAGACGATTCAAATCCAGACACAGGATTCATTGTGCCAGCAGCAGTTCGTCTCCCCTTCCCCGACATCCTCCCACCCCCCCACCCCCAATTATAGTCCCGATGCAGTTCGAGGGGGGGAGGGGGAGTTTGGGGTGGGGGGGCTGAGAAGCGGGGGGAGGGGGGAAAGAGTTGTAGGAACGGATCAGCTGTTCGAACAAGACCCGAGTTTGCAAAACCTGCTGGGTTTTTTTTCCCCAACGCCTTCGACCGTCCGCGTTCAACTTGAAAGCGGCGAAGGAAGGAAAGCCCCATCCGCTGTATTTATTGTAAAAAGGGGGGCGGGGGGGGAGAGAGAGAGAGGAGAAAGAGAAAAATAAAGGAGAAGGGGGGGGGTTATCCTTCCCTCCTTCCCCCCCCGCCTCGTTTGGAGCAACTGAAACCCTCCTACCCCTCCCTCCCTCCCTCCCTCCCCCCGCGGCGCTTCTTTAACCCCGATCGCAAACTTTGGGGAACCCCCGAAGGGGAGGGGGGGAAAACACGCCTGGGGTCCCGGGCTCGCCCATCAGAACAGGCACGATTCACACACGACGCGCAAAAGGAGAAAGCGATCCTCCAGAACCGTCGGGGACGGGATGGGGGGGGGGGAAACAACGACCGGGAAGGGTGAGGGAAGCGCTTTTGGATTTGTTTTGGTTTTTTCTTTTTTTTGAATCCTTACCTTGACTGGGCAGCCATGGTGAAGCTTTTTAGCCAAAAGCCGGGCGTCTCCTGGCCATCAGCGGACTTTGGGGCTCCTGCCTTCTTTCCCTACCCGCCCACCCTCCAAAAACTTCCCTCCGGCCATTTGCCGACCCTCCGCTCGCTCGCCCGGAGGGGATTTAAGAGCCAAGAGCGGCAAGACGCTCCGCTTGCCTCGCTCGCTCGCTCGCTCGCTCTCTCTTCCTCGGGCAAGCTTCACCCGGGCCAGCCAGCCAGCCTGCCAGCCTGCCAGCCGCCCACCTTACTTAGCTCAGCCCTGCGCTAATTTTGATCGACATCCGGGCGGGCACGCGAGGGCCTCCTCCAGTCCGGCTGGACGTATTGCAAAGGCGCAAAGGGGAAGGCGGTGGAGGGGGAGAAGGGGGCAGAGCAAGGCAGGGCAAGGCAACGACGGGACGGGACGGGACGGGACGGGACGGGGGAGGGGGTTGGGTGGGGAGGAGGAGGAGGAGGAGGCGGCCGCACCGCTCCCCGCGTCCGCACCCGCGCAGGTTAAAAAAGCCAAGCCCGGCCCGGCACTCAGGCCCGGAGGGGCTTGGAGAGCCCGCCGTGCGTAATAGCGCGAGCGACCGAGCGCCAGGACCGTGCCAAGGCGCGCGCCGCTGGGGAGAGGGGTCTTCCCGTCCCCCCTCCCCCGCTGGCCCCAAAGCTCACAGCGGCTTCCCCTGCGCGGGCTGGCCGCTTTCTCCAGCCTCGCCCCCCACCCCCCACGACCCACTCTTTCCACCCACCCACCCCCAAAAAAAGTTGGCTTGGTACAATCCGTCTCCTTAAATGGACATATAATGCGCTGTCAAAGGGCAGAGGATGGAGGATTGGCTAAAAGGGGGGAGGAAGACTGCTGGACCTATCGCTGAGGGAAAGGCGAGGGAAACCTCCTCAGAGACGGAGGGAGGAGGAGGAGGCGGCGGCGGCGGCGGCGGCGAGAGGAAGGCGACACCCCCCCTCAAAGACGCTCGACGGGGAGGGGGCGCGGTTCTCGTGGGGAAGGGTGTGTGGGAATTCCCCTTAAGCAAGACCGCCAGGGATTCTCCAAGTGGAGAAGAAAGGTGGGCGATTAATTGCCAAATTGGGGGGGCAGCTGTGCCAGCTGTGTACCGCCTGCTTTAAGAGATTGTTTGCGCCACACCTTTGCCTTATTTAGGCAAGGCGAGGCGAAGCAAAGGCACAGGTATAGGAGAATAGGTGGGGCCCGGCTCCACACTAGTGCCTGTCAGAGGGATTTTTGGGGAGTCCTAGTAGACAATCACTTAAATGTGAGCCCTGCAGTGTATTAGCAGCAGCCCAAAAAATATTAAAAAAAATAAATAAAAAAAAAGCCAAGGCAATCCTGGGTTGTATTAACAGGGATAAAATGAAGATCACATGAAGTCTTGATGCCACTTTATAAATTGTCTTGGTTAAAGCCACACTTGGAATAATATTGAGCTTTGGTTGCCGCCATATAAAAATGAGAAAGTATAGAGCAGTGGTGGCGAACCTTTTACTTACTGAGTGCCGAACAGTATGTGCTTTGTGTGCGGCTCCTCCACATGCACTGCATGTGCAATCTGCGCATGCATGCAGCTTTTGCATGTGCAATGCACATGCACTGCACACAGGCACTCATGCACACATGAGCAATCACGTGTGCATGCGCAGGAGAGCTCTGAAGACCAGCTGGAACTCCTGCTGCAATCGTGTGCATGCACAGCGAAGTCCCAAAGACCAGTTGGGTCTCTGCAATTGTGCATGTGTGCATGTGCAATTGCATGTACATGCTCAGCTGGAAGTAAGTTGGCCGACAGCTTGTGTGCCCAGCAAGATGGCTCTGCGTGCCACCTGTAGCACGCAGAAAGATAATTAGGGAACTGGAAGATAAAACGTACCAAGAGCTGTTGCAGGAATTGGGTATGTCTAGTTTGATGAAAAGAAGGCATAGGGCAGGGGTGGGCAATTGTGGCTCTTTTATCACTTGTGGACTTCAAATCCCAGACTCCTTGGGCAAGGCAACCTAAATAAAATGGAGGAAACATTTTAAAGTGTAAGGGTTCCTTAAACTTACACCTCACAATGTTTTCTCCATTTTATTTAGGTTGCCTTGCCCAGGGATTCTGGGATTTGAAGTCCACAGGTCCTAAAAGAGCCACAATTGCCCACCCCTGGACTAGGGCAGCAAAGCTGGCTGGGGAATTCTGGGAGTTGAAGTCCAAACATCTTAAAGTTGCCAAGGTTGAGAAACACTGGACTGGGTGTACATTATAGCAGCGTTCCAATATCTCAGGGGTTGCCATAAAAAAGAGGGAGTCAAGTTAGTCTCCAAAGCATCAGAAGGCAAGACAAGAAACAATGGATGGAAAGTAACCAAGGAGAGAAGCAACCTAAAACTAAGGAAAATTTTCCCTAACAGTGAATCAATGGAACAGCTTTGCCCTCCAGAAATTGTGGGAGGTTTTTAACAAGAGATTGGGCAACCCTTTTTCAGAAATGATATAGGATTTCCTATCTGAACCAGGGGGGTTGGACTAGATTCAACTTCAAATCCAAACATTTATTGTCAATGCACAACATGTGTGCAGTGAGACTGAATGAGCATCGGTGCAATCACACAAAGCACAGAAACACTGAATACATTCAAACAGGTGACCTCCAAAGTCCGTTCCAACTCTCTTACTCTGTTATAAGCTTGGCATGAACCCGAACCCCTGAACTGACTACCCAAGTGGCAAGTTCAACGATTTACAGAAGCCCTTAACGCAGCTCTCCGTGGCCGCCTTGTTCCACAAAGAGAATCGCACACTAAGTCAACCCCCTTTTTAGCTTCCAGGTGTTTGTCTTGCAGCTCATCCAGCAGTTAAGTGAGGATTCAGTGCATCCCAGAAAACTGGGTTAGCCTCTCGTGTGAACACCCCATTTTCCCGTAACTGCTTTCTGCCAACTGAAGTCATTGCATGGTAAAGAAGCACGTCTATGGGGATTCTCAGTCATCCACATCATGATTGACCCAAAAGGGGCTTTTTCAAAAGGCAACTGAACCTTGTTTTTTCCTTGAAGATGTTTCACTTCTCAAGAAACAACTACTGAATGAAAAACTGCTGGTGACCTTCTTCGGCTGCACCATAGAGAGTATTTTAACTCACTGCACCTGTGTATGGTTTGCCAATTGCACAGGGGCAGATAGGACAGCACTCCGGAGGGTTAATGTCATTGCCCAGAGGATCATTGGTTGCTCTCTCTCTCTCCCCTTTTTGGAAGATGTTGTTAATAGCTCCCGCTGCCTTAAGAAAGTTCAAAACATCCTTAAAGATCCATCTCATCCTGGGCATCCTTTTTTTTTTGAACTATTACCATCTGGCAGATGGTACAGGACAATTAAAAACAAGGACAAATAGGCTGAAAAACAGCTTCTATCCCAGAGCAGCAACTATATGAATTCTACTGTATAGTACAAGATTAATGCAATATCAGGGGTTTTCAATAGTATAGAATGTGAAGGATGTGTGTCTGTGTTTTATTTTTGTGATTATAATGTATACTGAAGGTGGCATTTAATTTTATTGTAAACTAAACTAAGCTTCTTGCTTCTCATCATCCAAGAAAGTTTGTTCAAGTGGGATAAAGGAGTATGTACAGAAAGTATTGGTAGAATTATTGGGATTATATAGATCCCTGTTGTCTTGAAGGGAAATGATGGATCCCTCTGACTGACTTACATTGAGCCATATGTATGGGGTGCCATTCCAGTATAATCCTCCAGGTCAATTAAATCTATTGATTTCCTTCCAAAATGAGCCTGTATTGATTTTCAATTGCAAACCATTTTGCAATGAAGGTGGGGGAAGACCCACAGAAAAAACAGCCCATTAACAACTCTTTTTACTCAATTAATTTGTTCAGCTCTTTGCTCTCAATATGACCACAGCATGACGTGTTCTTATGTTGCCTCTATTAAAATATTGCTAGGGAATAGAATAATTATTGGTACTCTTGGATAAAGTAAAAATAATGCCTTCCTTGGTCAGGCACCAAGCATTTTTTTTTAATCATAGCATAGAGCAAAGTATTTTAAACCAATTTACAGGCAAGTCCTCAACTTACGACAACGGAGCCCAAAATTTGTGTTGCTAAGCAAGACAGTTGTTCAATGAGGTTTCTGCCCCATTTTACGACCTTTCTTGCCACAGTTGTTAAATGAATGGCTGCAATTAAGTTTGTTAAGTGAATCTGGCTTCCCCATTGACATTGCTGGTTGGAAGGCTGCAAAAGGGGATCACACGACAATGCAATCATCGTAAATACAGGCCAGTTGCCAAGTGTCTGAATTTTGAATTTTGAAAAGACAGGCTGGGCTGCCTGTTGCACAAGTGTTTTAGATTTCAGAAGAACCCTGATGGGGAAAACCTCAAATTGCATGTACATGCAGCGAAGATCAAATGAAGCCTTCCAGGTAGAGTTGTATGCTTACCAGCAAGTTTGCTTTTATCTCGAAAAAGGGAGCTGTCAGGTTAGGAGAGCAAGTAACACAAGGACAAGCAGATAATCAGAAGCCCGCAATAGAGTAAACAGTGCAAAACAAAGATAAAACTAAACTAAACCAGCCTCTCCTTCTTTCTCTCACACGCACACACATTTAAAGCCCAAGAAAAAGCAAGAAGAAATGAAAGGAGTTCCAGTGCACTTTAAAAACTTCAAACTTCCAAAAGTCTCACATGGGCAGGGCAAAATCTGAACATTATTAACATCACTTATAAAACCTTAGTAAGACCACACTTGGAATACTGTATTCAATTTTGGTCACCACAAAATAAAAAAGATGTTTCAAAACAAGTGCAGAAAAGAGCAACAAAAATGATTAGGGAACTGGAGGCTAAAACATATGAACTATTTCAGGAATTGGGCATGTCTAGTTCCACGATGGCGAACCTATGGCACGGATGCCACAGGCGGCATGCAGAACTCATCTTGCTGGGCACACAAGCTATCGGCCAACTTACCTCCAGCTGAGCATGCACATGCGATTGCATATGCATGCATGCGTGATTGCAGAGACCCAACTGGTCTTTGGGCGTCTGCTGTGCATGCGCGCAACTGCAGCAAGAAATCCAGCTGGTCTTTGAAGCTCCCCTGCGCATGCACACATGATTGCTATCATACCGCGCCCATGCATTGCACATGCAAAAGCTGCATCCATGTGCAGATGGTGTGGTTGCACATGCAGCGCACATGGAGGAAAAGCTGATGCAAGTGTGGATAGCACACGCCAAGCGCGTACTTTTCAGCACTCGGTAAGAAAAAGATTCACCACCACTGGTATAGTGTCTTCTGCTTGAGCTGGGGGAAGGGCGGGGGGGAGTTGGACTAGAAGACCTCCAAGGTCCCTTCCAATTCTATTATCCTATTATTTATTCTGAACACAGGGCACTGTTTTGGGTTACTCTTCCCATCAACTGAAACCCTGTTAATAACAGTTCGTTAGGCTTTTGCAATTCACAGCCCAGAGGTGAAATTCAGCAGGTTCTAGCAGGTTCGCTAGAACCGGTAGTAAATTTTCTAAGCAGTTCAGAGAACCTGTTGTTAGAAGAAATCTCCTTTTGGTTTTTTTCCCCTTTACAGGGTTAATCCTGTAAGGAAGGCAGGCAAGAAACATCCTGGTGTTGTTTCTAGGCTAATCTTTATTGCCCTGCTTACAGAAACTGCCCAGCCAGTCACATGACCCCCCCAGCCACGCCCACCAAGCCACGCTCACAGAACCGGTAGTAAAAAAAATTGAATTTCACCATTGTCACAGTCTTAACACAGACAGAAGCAAACACAAATTGGACAAGCATCTAATAAAACACTGAGGCAAAGTTCAGCCAAAATAAATGAAGACTCCTTACTTAAGGCTATAGTCTTAACCACCATTTGCTTCCCAAAGAAGTTTCTCTACAGTGGAAGGTAAATGAATCAGCTGCCTATTGTGAATCCCAGTGGTTTAAACATGTAAACAAGGGCCCTTTTATTTCACTTTGCAAATAACTCCTTTTGACGAAGAGTCCCCCCACGATATCCTGAAATAATCCAGTTCCCCAGCTAAGTCATAGCTTCAGAAACAGCACATGAATATTTTAGAGAAAAAGTACAGTGCAGCCTAAAACATCTACTATGGATATTCATTTGTATTCAGGAGTCTTTGAAAATTTGCTGTCATCACAAACCCCATAAATGGACAGCTTCACTGATAAATATACTATTTATCATCAATAAATATTACGGTGTATGTACACTTTGTCCCAAATCAGCCATAAGACCACTTCTTTGAGATCAATCATTATCACACCATATGCTGAACAGAGGAGTTGTGATGGAAACACTGAACCTTTCTAAAATGTGTGGTGCTTAAAGGCAGGATATAATCCAACTTTTCTTAAAAAAAAAAAAAACTAGTCTAAAATATAATCAAGGTCAAACACAACCCTGATGCTGCCCTCAATGAAATCAAGTTTGACACCCCTGGTCTAAAAGCCTAAAGTTAATCTGCTCTTTATCCTATCTGCTCTACATTTTAATACAACTACCATATTTTTTGGCGTATAAGACGCGCTTTCCCTCCCAGAAGAGAGTGGGTTAAAATGTCTGTGCGTCTTATACCGCTAATGTTTCTGAAGCACCGCCCACCCATCGGCCATTATTTTTGCCTCTGCATGCCCCATTTTCAGCCCTTTTTCCAGCCTGTTTTTTGAGGCTTTTTTTGGCCCATTTTCGGGGCTTTTTTGGGGAAAAATGGGCCAAAAAAAGTCCTGAAAATGAGCAAAAAAAGAAGCTTCAAAAATGCAGTGCACGGAGGCCAAAAACTTTTTTGTTGTTGTTTTCTTCTTCTAAATCTAGTCTTATACTGAGGTGTGTTTTATACACTGAAAAATACAATATTTCAAATCTTTCTTACATCCGGAAGTCTGGCAGCATCTTCGGTGTTTTAGGTTTTTGAGAATCACATTCTATTTCTAATGCTTACATGACAAGAAGTGTGTAGATGTTCTAGGACTCTTGGCTACATTGACTCCAAGAGTCCCAAGGTCTCCTCCTTGGACACAGTATTTATGGTAACAGAGAGGTATACAGATAATCGACTTATGACCACAATTGTGCCCAGCATTTTTGTTGCTAAGTAAGACAGTTGTTAAGTGAGTTTTGTCCCCTTTTACGACTTTTCATGCCAGGCTTGTTAAGTGAATCACTGCAGTTGTTATGTTACTAACAAGTTGTTAAGTGATTCTGGCTTCCCCAAAGATTTTACTGGTCAGAAGGTTGCAAAAGGTCGCCACGGCAACTATCATAAATACATGCCAATAGCCAAGCAGCTGAGTTTTGATCACATGACAATGGGGATGCTCAACAGTCATAAGTGTGAAAAACAGTCATAAGTCACTTTTTTTCAGTGCTGTTCTAACTTCAAACCATCACTAAACTGTCAGTGTATGATAGTTCATAGACTGGGAGAGACGTAGCAACAGATCAGCCAATGGGAGCTGATTGGTGACTGAAACAGTTTTGGAGCCTGTGCCCAGCTTAGCTCTGTGCTCAGCTCTGAAACTGAAACAGAAACTTAAGCAGTCTGTGCTGAGATCTGAACTGAACCTGTAACTCAAAACTCCTCTCTGCCTGTGTTTTGCTTGCTACCACGTTGGAAAAAATCAGCTTTTGGTATTGTACTTCATGTGTTATATTATATATAAAGAGAAGTTATTGGATCCTGCTGCTGAGTTTATTTACTTGCGTGTGCTTCTGAATGTTATTGCTGCTGCAAACTCTGATATAAATAAATGGTTGTAAGTAGAGAGTACCTACTAGACTCACATACTTTCTACCTTCTAATCATATTTCCAAAAGAATTGCTTCAAGAAAGGCCAATGTATACACAGAGGCAGCCGTGATAGGCAGCTAGGAGGGTGTTTAGTGTGCCAGAATGGCTGAGCACAGAATTTCAGCAAGAAGCTACAAGCAGGAATCTTTTGTTGTTTGCTCTTCCTCGTCTCCACTGCTGTAGAAGTAGTGTCTTCTTGATCTATGCCAAAGCGTTAATAGTTTCATTTTCCTCATTCTACCAGAAGAACATCCTTTTGCAAGCAGCTGAATGTAACATATGTGCAGAAGCTTATGTGTTTTCCTGACAGCGAGAGAGGAAACTGCAAAGAGTGTTAAAACAACTTGATTTATGTGCCAGCTGAATCAAGACAAGAATCCACAGGCAGAAAACGATTTGTTCTTCAGATTCACTGTAACCGTCAGATTTATCTTCATGTGTGATATCGGATGCAGATTAAGAAAGATGCATGTTGAGGCAGAACAGCACTCCAGAGAACGGCTTTTTACATATTAAAAAGTTTTAAAATTTGAATACATATTCTTGTGATCTAGGAACATTAATGTCGAACAGCCCAAATTAGCCCCCTCAAGCACCTTTGAGTCAAAAGGCACTGTTCAATTTTTAACTAGCATAAAATAATTACCAATGAATTCAAAACCGTGCAAACCCACCATATTTGACAGTGTTTCTCAATCTCAACAAGTTTGAGATAAAGCGGACTTCGACTCCTGGAATTCCCTAGCCCTGAATCCATCCCACCTCCACAAAGCTGGTTGGGGAATCCATGGAGTTGGAAGTCCAAAGTTGTTGAGATTGGCAACTGATATACAGGAAGTAATACAGTTCTTTCAAAACAGTGAAGTCAACCACCACATCTACTCATACTTTTTTTTTTAAAATCCAAAAGTAGAGACTCCCTCCAATGATTGCATGTATGTATCTAATGTTATTCCCTTTGACAATATTGAGCTGGAATCCCATTGCTCATGTCTGGTTGTAGACTAGACTAAGGTAGTCCATAACCTAACAATTTCTCTCAACCAAATAGTATCAAAACCCTCTTAGCTTCCACCAAGTCAAAGTCAACAAAGTGTGGCTATCACACATCAGGGTACTTATTAGTTTAAATATGGAACTAGGTTTTTTCCCCCTGAACTTCAACTCTGAACATCCCATACTCTTGGCCATATCATCTCTAATTGCTAAGACTGGTAACATCTGGTAAGATACACATTTCTTGCAATCTGTTGAATCAGAACTCCTCCCTCCTCCAGAAAGTCCTGGCTCTTCCTCTTCTGGTCACCTCAACCATTGTTAATCGATATTGCTATAGTCTGTCTCTCCATCTTCTTCCAGTTCTCTGTCCCATGTTTTTTTACCTTCT
The DNA here is from genome assembly GCA_017656035.1 of Myanophis thanlyinensis. Classification (NCBI taxonomy): domain Eukaryota; kingdom Metazoa; phylum Chordata; class Lepidosauria; order Squamata; family Homalopsidae; genus Myanophis; species Myanophis thanlyinensis. The sequence continues at coordinate 10,277 of JAEANM010020536.1, forward strand.
CCTCTTTTTGGATATGCCTCCTACGGCCTGGAATCCCATGGCATGAATTTCATCACTGCCATTATTAAGTGAACCAACCTGGTTGGTCTTAGAAGGCCATCTGGGAAGTCAAATTTTTTTCTAGAAGACAGTAACGATCGACCACTTCCATATTGCTGCTAAGAAGACTGCATTGACATATCTTGAAACCACCAAAAGTTGAGTTCAACTTCCAACTGTAACTTTTTAGTCTGACTTAACTAGAAGTAATATGTTATGTGTCACGCTTAGTGACCACTTTACCATTGATGTTGCTTTTACCTGACCAGCCAGAACATGAAGCAAGACTGGAAAATACCTGTGTCATCTCATAGAATTTTCTCATTATATGCATTGTCACCCTTAACATCTAATGGGGTCTTAATGAATGATGTAATGCAGTCTTGGTATGACTATACTAAGAAGCCATATTAGATAGCTGAAAAAGTATCTGCAGTCCCCTCACATCCTGGACAAAAAACTATTTCAACTCCTCCCCTCAGGACAGTCCTATAGGACAGGGGTGTCAAACTCAATTTCATTGTGGGCCGCATCAGGGCTCTGGTTGACTTCTGGGGGATGGAAACAGGACTGGGTGGGTGTGGCCGACGGGGTGAGCATTGCCAACTTGATTCCACTCCCCAAACTGCTGGCCCAAACTTTTTCCTCTTCACACTGCTGGCCCAAACTGCTCCTTCTTCGCACTGGGTACACCAGGCCAAAACCACACTGGCCAGATATTTGCTCTTCGCACTTGGTAGATCAGGCCGAATCTGCATTAGGTTGACCAGACCGAAGCCGCATTGGGTAGACCAGGCCAAAGTGATGCGGGCTGGCTCCTTAATTTTCCAGGACGGCCCCATGGGCCGGAACCAACCACATTGTGTGTCGGATCCAGCCCGCGGGCCTTGAGTTTGACACCCCTGCTACAGGGCATTGCATGCCAAAACATCTAGACACAGGGACAGTTTTATCCCTCATGCCATCACTCTGCTGAACACCTGATTCTTACAGCTCTGTCTAATGTCTATGTGTATTTACCCATGTAGTACGGCTATAATATTATTTATCTTTCTCATTATCTTCTTTATGCCCCTCTCTTATTGGTATTATCATTATAAGCATCATTACTCTGATGCTTTGCATGTAGCTTCTGCACCAGAAAAAATTCCTTGTATGTCCAATCACACTTGGCCAAACAAACAATTCAATTCCAACTATACCATCTGTGAATTTTAAAAATTGTACAGTAATCTCAAACCCACCCATCTTACAATAACAACATCAAGACTGCTTCATCCAGCAAAATCTTAAATTTCATAAGATCAACAGCCTGTCTCCAACAACTACAGGAAGAAAAGCAGGCACGCAAATATACACAGATCTTCAAGAAGTTACTATCAATTCCTACCGACAATTGCCCACCAAGCTGGAAAGAATTCCAAATACCAATGTTGACATCAATTTGTAATGTTTTCTTCTTGCATTTCTTCAGAAAAAAGAAGGTACCCGAAAGAGGAACTACGCAAGAACGAGTATGGGTCTTTTTTTTTTAAAAGAAAATTTAAAAACACATGGGAGAAAGAAGCAAGAGGCATGTAGAGTCTTAAATTAAAATCTTACCCATTTTTGTTGCTCGTGTTTGTGGAAGTCATCTCGAGAATTCTGTGCAAATCACATCATCTTGGAAAGAAAAAATAAATATCAGCTGTCAACTGATGGGTCTTTTCTGAACTTTATATACTACTTATTAATTATGTTATCTCTCTCTCTCTCTCTCTTT
>JAEANM010020537.1:0-12077 GCA_017656035.1 Myanophis thanlyinensis
CACGGCCTCCAGGCACCGGCCCATCACTTCAACAGCCTCATTGGGGTGGTTTGGGGTGGAAATAAGTAGCTGGGTGTGAGGGCTTCTCTACAATGGGCATGACTCAGTCAGAATGAAATATTCCTAAACTCTATTTTCTTCAGTGAAAAATACTATTAAAGCATCAACAGTAATTAAATGGTATGAAAGTGTGATTCCTTTGCTCATCATTTTCAATTGAGACAGCTAAAGGGGATAAGCAAATATTTTGCTATTATTTGTCTTAGCCGTAAGAGTGTATATTTTTGCTATTATTTGTCAGTCGTAAAATAAGCAGAATGTCAAAAGCTATTTTTATATCAAATTTTATTATATTCCGTATCTCAAGATGAAAGCTAAGACCAAACTCTACTATTTTGAAAAACAATTATATGTAGGACAAGACCAGGCTGAGCCCAAGAGAGGGGTCAAAGGCATTGTAAGTCATGAGTCCCTGCACACCTGCAAGAAACCTAAATGCAGTCCATCTTGAATGCCTTCTTAACTCTTGCTCATATCCCTTGACCATTAGTAGCTCAGATTTTTGTAGAGAACTTAAACTTGCAATAAATCTTCATACTCATTTGAACTGCCTGAATCTCCTGTTTTCCCCAGCGCTTGACATTATATGAATTAATAATTTCAGGATGTTAGAAATTAGCATCCTTTATGTGCTTACTTCTAGATGGAAAGCTGTGAAATGGGCACAAGTAATGTTTACTATGAACATTACCTGTCTGTCCTAGTACTATCGGTTGGGGGATTTTAATTGGTTTTTAATTGGTTTTTATTGGTTGGTAATTTTAAATTGTTTTAAACTTTTAATATTTCCATAATTTGGTTATAATCGGCCACTGATTTAATCTATTTTAACTATATTTTAATTGTTATATTCTTTGTGTTTTTAGATGGCTGTGCACCACCCTGAGTCCTTCGGGAGAGGGGACGGTATAGAAATGTTGTTAATAAATAAATAAATAAATAAACATCATTTTATGCAAAATAAAAAGAACAAATGGTCACAAAGAGAAAGCAACATTTGAGACCAAATCATTTATCACTAAATGAATTACAGAACGATACAGTTGGGCCAATAAATCCAACCTCTAGCTCAGCACAGGAATTCATATGAAGGCATCTGTGATGATAGCCTCTTCTTAAAAACACTACTGTGTTCATATTTTGAGGTCATTTTACCAATGTTCAGTTAGATTCTGCCTCCCTATTGCTTAAGGCCTTTATTCTTTGTCCTGTACTTTGAAATAATAGAAAATAAATGTAAAACATTTTTGTATGTATTCCTAATAGGTATTTACAATAGTTTTCCCTTCTCTGGGGTGAACTTTCCTAGTCCTTTGAGTCTCTTCATAAAAACTTCTAGTCACCTAATGATTATTGCTGCTCTTCTCTAACCATGTTCCAATTTCTCTGAGGTTTTACTTTTTCTGAATTCTGGTGCCCTGTATGGTGTCCAGAATTAAATATAGTATACAAGGCATGGTAATCATAGCAGAATCTAGCAGAATGATTTATGATTATAAATTATACATCTTGTGATACACTTATAACTACGATGACCCCTTTTTTTTTGCAGCTGACTGTGCTTCTTTTCTGTTTGCAATTAATTCCTTTTCGAAGGTATTTTATATCCTATATACCTACCGTAGCAGACTTGTCTAAACTAAATATTATTTCATTACTTCCATCAATTTTCTCTATCCAGCAAATAAGATTATTTTCAGTTTTATTTCTGCCTTCCAGGACAATAGTTTTTCCACCCAATTTTGCACCATATTCAAATTTGGTAAGCATTAGCTCATCATCTTCATGCAACACATCAATAAGCTGTTGAAGAGAAGATGCTCAGGACTGAACCTTACAGCATGATACCTCTCAAGATCACTTTATCTTAAGTATTTCCTAGATCCACTTCACCATATAAGATTTCTACTGGTTACTATCAAGTTAGGAAGAATTTATCTTTATGTGTCTTCCCCTGTCCTTTAAATAAAAATGACATCATAAAATCAAGTCAAGGATTTCCTGGAAGATCTATGCTTAGTAGTTTGTCTCCAAAACTTCATGATCATTTGTCCTTTATGTCTTGCAGTTTACTTTCGGACAGCATCACCTTCAGGGTAGCAGCCACCAATAACAATATAGTTTTAATTCATTCCTCCAGAGCATTGTCAAATTGATTCATTTGGATTTCTGAGTAGGAGTGGATACTTTTAATACAGACAAAAACTCCTCCTTCCTTTTTCTTACTTCTATTCCTCTGAACAAATCACATCCTTCAGCTGCTCTGTTCTAATCATGGGATTCAACCCACCAAGTTACTATACATATGAAATCATGTATAAATCATTATACATATGAAATCACATTTTCCTTCCTATCATAAGAGTTTCAGCGCTTTTGGTTTGTTACCCATATTCTGAGCATTATTATATAGACAATGCAAGCTAAGAATTTTATGAACTATTTAAAAACAAATTAGGTAGGTTAACAGGCCCCATAAATAATTGTTCCACTTCTTTCTGGAGTAATCATCCTTATTTAAGGTCAAAGAAAGGCATATCGTTTAAGATTTCCACCTGATCTCATGCCTTTTACTGACACTGTTGTGGCAGCATGTTACAACAAATATAAAAAAGCATTATTACCTGCTGTTCAGGCCCTTTATGCAAGCTAAGCACAGCATGCACAGGAAGGGTATCAGAATGGAGTTCCAGTCAAAACAGAGTGAATTTCCTGGCTTATGTCACCAGTCTGCTATTATTTAGAAGATAATTTTTCTTGTCTGTGACTACAGAATCCTTCAAGTGAAATCACTTGGCATTTCATATGGAAGAATGCTTTGGCTTAAATTTATAAAAGGAAAGATTTGACAAGTTTGGCAGCTGAGCATGTGTATTAATATGTTTCGCTGGGAGAGAGAAAGATATATAGAAAATATAATTTCTTTCATAGGCCATAACAACAGAACATTCTGAAGACGGCTTCCATATAACGTTTCATGTGCATCAATGTTACTTATGGATTATCCCCCAAGATTTGATTCAATTTGAAGCACAATGGAAAAAGAAATGAACTACATGAGTAATAGAACACCAGCATTCTTCATAATTGGATGCTGAGAAAAAGACCACCCTCTGGGCCAGACTGATATCAAGAGAGACAAAAAGTATTCTTTCCAATCTCTGTTTGCCTAGCTGTTTAGCTGCTTATTTATGTATGAAAAACTTCTTTCTTATAGGATCAACCACAAGACTATGTATTCCTGAGACAGGCCATCAACCCAGGATTTCTTATCTTCCTGGCTTGAAGCTTAAAATGAACTTAAAATAAATACCAAACTATGAGGTTAGTATCACTACCAAAATGTCAAATTTGAAGCTGCTTGTGGAGACTTTGGATTTATTGGGTGCCCGTCTTACCCTAGGGTAACTCTGGGTGAATGGAGAAATAGAAAGTTTATTACTACTTGTCCTGGTCTTGTCTAAATAGACAAGGGACATAGAAAATATTCTGGATAATAGTGAAGTAAAATGAAAATATAATATGAAATATGGTAGAAGGGAGAAACGTAGATATTTCAGGAAAAAGTAGGCAGATCAATGATTAGCCTCAGTTCTTTTCTGGTTGCAGCAGTAACAAGGAAGTCAAACAATGGTGGACCTGCAATGCCAGATCAATTAGTGATAAAATACTGATTATTCTGGATGAACACATGTATCATAAAGACTTTGCAGTCAACAGCTGGAGAAGTTAATCTCTCTCAGCAAAATCTATGATCTACTAGTCATGGATTGAAAAGCAGGAAGAGTGGAAGGAATTTACCAATTCTGAAGTTGTACTGTTGTATTTGGCAGGCCAAGATAATTTTGGGTTACTATTAATGTGCTGACCAACTAGTTAGCAAGGAACCTCTACTCTTGCCCTAGATGTTGCATTGCCCTAGACTTCTTGTCTTGGGGGATTTTCATTTCTACACAAATTGTGTTCACCCAGTTGGTGATAATTATCAACTTGCCCCTATGAGTCTCAAGATGCTTCTAAGCAGCAAGATAAATGTTCTCTATGGTATTCTGTTGAGATGAGATTGATGATCTGAACATGGAGGAACACTGTACACTGGGCAGATAATTGCCAATTGATAAATCTCTGGAAGAGTGAAGGACTGGTTAAAGTGGCCTGAGATAGGAGCCTAATGAATCTGAATGTCTGGGCTATACTTTCCAATAAAAGAGTGCCTTTTAAAAATGCCCCTACTCTCATAGCTATGAGGTAATTAGAGGAGTTTCTTCTGCATTACTTCTGTGCATGTGAATACTCCCCTTTGTGATTTTTGAAGTATGTATATGTGTGTTTGATGATTACCATCTCAGTGATTAACTATAAATTTAAAGTGGATATACTAAAATTATAAAATGAATGCAAATAGGTAATGAAAGCAAATAGGTAAAATAACTAGACTAATTATTAACAGTTAAAGATCTATACAAAGCAATGATTTTTTTTAAATAAAGCTAATAAAATAGTTAGGCTTAATCAGTTAAAGTTTCTTTATTAGATCACAAGTATGCATTACTGTGGTCACCCTGGGAGGTTATCAGTTCATGAATCATGGTTTTAAGATCATTACATTCCAGAAAGGGTAAAATTGGCAAATCAACTAAAGCTGACAAAAGGTGTTCCTAATCATTTCTTCGATCTAGGAAACCAAAGAGATATTTTTAACCAAAAGTCTTTTTCATGGAGGATGAAATTCCATTCAGAATGGCTGATCTATCATCTCCCCTGAATTATAGACCCTTACAATAAGCTTCTTTGCCTTCTCTGGATTCAATTTCAATTTTTCTCTCATTTACCCTATTACTGTTTGCAGATAGGCATTCAGAGGAGACACACCAGTTCCTGAAAAATAAATCTTGATGTCATCAGCTTACTGATATAACACAACTCCAAAATTTCTGATCCACTTCAGTGGTTTCTTGTAGATAATGAAAGTGTTGGAGACTGAATAATGGAGCCATTACAAAACTATGCCTTTCTTCTGAGGCAAAGATATCAAAGGAAGCTGAGAGGTCAAAATGAACCAACAGGCTGTGTTCCCTGTGTCAATCCCAACACAAAAATAATACACTGACCTAATCAAGGCAATCTCAATTATGTAGCCCAATTGAAGTCATTTTAAAATTGTCACAATAATTTGCTTCCTCCAGGTCTGCCTGCAGTTGAAAAGCATCTATCAGCCACCTGTCTAACCATGGGAGTTACAGACTGGCTCATTATCACCCCTCTTTGAGGGATCCAGGCAGGCTTCTTAAGAAGAGCACTAACAACTTTTTCCCCATAAACAAGGATACATTCTACTATTTCTTAGAATGAGATTGTAACGGGCTCTAAAAGTAGCAGGAGGGAGAATCAGAACCAAGACAATGTTAGGCAAAAGAAATTTGAAATTGAAAAACGATCTGAGAAATTGTCACAGGTAGACTTGACCTTGTCTTGTTTGGAAGGAGAACTTCATTCAGATTTGCAAGATTCTGTTACTATAACTTTGTAAAAAAATGTAGCGTTGGCATTCTTAACCTTGGCTTCCTAGTCTGGTCTACTTCGAAGGACTGACAAAAATGTATGATATGAACTACAGCATCTTTAATATTCTACTGGGTAGAACTTAGGAGCCACCTTTGAGAAAGATCCAGTGGTGGAGCATATTGTTCCAAGAATCTGTCCACATTCCCAGATATCACTTATTGAACTGTATCCTATTTAATTGTACAAGGAGTCGGTGTATATATACACTCATACTTAGCTTTTCATCCAAAACGGCATCAGGATTAGATACCTGAGATATTTTTCTCAAAAACCTCATGTAAAGGGTTGTAACAATCCTCTGAGAGATGAAATTCAGCCAGTTATTAGAAGAAATCTCCTTTTGTTTTTTTCCCCACTTTGCAGAGTTAATCCTGTAAAGATTAACTTTACAGGGTTAATCCTGTAAATAATGCAGTTGTTCTAGCCTAATCTTTATTGCCTTGCTCACAGAAACTGCCTAGCCCCTTATAACAGGTCTTCTATATAGTGGTTCCCTCCTTTGGGAATATCATTCCCCTGGAAATAAAGTTTATCCCCTCCTTGCTACATTTCTGGGATGCCATGAAAATATGGTTTGTCAGTGGGCTTGGGGATCCTAGCTTGATTTGCAGCTGATCAAGTGGCTTGTAAAATTGCATTTGTCATTGCTATAGTGTGTGTGTGTGCAAATTCTGGGGCTTTTATACTGTTGATTTTTAATGTGTATTCTGCCTGGAATTATCATGTATGAGTTAGGTGGCCCTATAAATCTATTTAATAAACAAATACATCTAAAATAATTCCATAAGCCTTGAGTTTGTTGGTTCAATAAAAGCAGAGGAAAAAGCTGCAGCTTTAATGCACATATTAATATAGCCTGCACACATGTTTTATGCTGTGCCTTATCAGATTCAAGTCAGGACCTGCAGTTCTTTCATGTATTATAGGATCAGCTTTGAAATATGCTGAAAAACCAATTTAGAAAAATCTTGTCAGTCCTCCTACTCCAGGTATCAAACAGAAATTGCAGAACCAGCCCAAACATTTCTGAAATCTCTTAGAATCCAACTGGATTCTTTGGGGCAAGCTTTCCTAAAATTCCACTTGAAACAATCTACAATGAACCAGTGAATGGTTTAAACTTGGAAGCTGTAGAGATTTAATAAAAGAAATGACAATAGATAAAGCATATATTAACAGTTTAATATAACACCTGCCTGCAAATCTTTGAAATCAATGCTTTGTGCTCTAAAAAGATTTGACTTACAAGCTCTTGTAAAGAACTGCTACATCACACTCCCATATGCTCCAGAGCACATCATTAGAATCAAAATGAGATGACTGCATGCTACACAATCCACCCAGCCCTGACCCAAATATAATTCTTTGTTTCAAATGACGGTCTTGGTAAAGACAAAGTTAAATACTTTTAAGTCCTTCAGTTTTAAACAGGAAAGATGTAAGTACACGTATAGCTTTCTCATTCAAAGCTAATGATTTACTTTGCCAATCTAGACCATGCTTTAGTTTAATTTCTCTGGGATAGTATTGTAAGGTAGCCTTTTATGCATCAAAGTAATGAAAACAAGTTGCTTTATTCATTGGTTTGGTTTTAATCAGATTTTATTTTTGGTTACCTGAAACCATCTTGATTTGTGTCAGTTGGATGGCAAGTTCCCCCATTCTGGCATGGATTCTGAATGCAAGCATTAATAGGTGAGCTGCAGTCTCGACCCTATCAGTAAAAGTTAAACAGGAAACATTAGTCATTTTCTATCACTGACAGGGAAGTTCACTTTGTTTTCCTAACCTGGCCTTCACAGGCACAAAAAATATATGCTTCAGAATCAGATCACCTGTTCTTAGTCAGTGAAATTATTTTTTTCCTATTAAAGCAGTGCAAGATAGCAAGAAGATAATAAATACATGAGTACTTGGAACTGTATGGTGAACAACATTTTATCATCCAATTTTGAATATGTGGTACAGATTATGTCCTTGTAAAGCATTAAAACTCAATTTCATTGGTTGTTCATTTTTTATAATTCAGACAAAAACTTTATTCTCAGAAGCCTTTTCCTTGAACAATTTAATGTATAATAAAATACAACTTTATCCAAGTTAGGGTCCCCTAAGCTAAATTGGTTTTACCATATATACCATGGTATATACAATATAAAATTGTAGCTAAATGTGCAATCATATTTACATCTCTTACTATATTTTATCTACTTCCTTTACCACAGAGCCCTGTTAAATTATATACTTTATTTTACAGTCAATAAAAGTACATAAAAACAAAGACTATTCTTTATGAATTCTCCAATAAGTATTGTCATTGCTAAGAACTCTGGAAGTCAATGTCCATATATCTAAAGAGCATCCTGGTTAGAGAAGTCAGTCAGTCAGTCAGTCTGCCTGCCTGCCTGCCTGTCTGTCTGATTCATATCCTGCCTTATATATGTTGCCTCAAGAACTTGAGGCAACATACACAACATCTTTCTTCACATTTCCTCCACAACAATAACTTGCTTAGTAACGTTTGATTAAGAAAAAGTGACTGTTCCAAAGATACCTAATCAGCAACCATTGCTGGGAGCAGTCTAGGATCAAGTTTCTCTCATACCAGCCCAGACATAACAATATTCTCTAAGATAGATGAAAAAAAGGCAAAATAATGATTTATAAATGAAGAGAGGATGTACAGATAAGGAAAGTGATTGAAATGAGAGATGGAAAGAAATGGAGAGATGCGAAGATAATCTCAAACTTACATGGGAAAAGACCCGAACAGACCTAAACCTGCATACCTGTACCCATGAAAATCTATGAAAACACACACACACACACACCCACATGCAAGTCTAGGTCTGTTCGGGTCTTTTCCCATGTAAGATTGAGAGTATCTTCGCAATGTTTTGGAGAGGTCCCACTCGCCCTCCTCAGGCTGGTGCCTTCTGCTTCATGCCTGGCATGTTAATGTTGGTATACATTAACTCCATCAACTAATCAAGGGGCAGCAGCACAGCCAAGCAGCCCATCACACCACGCCCCCCCCACCAGTATTTATAGAGAGACAGCAGCTCCAGTCACACACTACTCACACTGGCACGAAGCAGAAAGCACCAGCCTGAGGATGGCGAGTGGGACCTCGCCAAAATGTTGCAAAGATACTCTCAATCTTAAATGGGAAAAGACCCGCACACACCTAGACCTGCATACCTGTACCCGTGAAAATCTACGAGAATATATATATATTGTATATATATATGGAGGTCTAGGTTTGTTCGGGTCTTTTCCCGTGTAACTTTGAGAATCTCTTCACAAGTGGTCATCCCCACTCCAGCCCCCTGAAGTCAAACACAACCCTAATGCGGCCCTCAATGAAATTGAGATTGACTGCTCTAGATTCAATTTCCTAATGCTTCCAGATCTCAGTCAAAAAGAAAAACAGTCTAATCTACATTTTTCCTTGCTGCTTTTAAAATAGGCTTTCAATAAGGGTACCAAAGAGTATGTTCATGTAGATTTAATGTAGATGGGTGGATAAAACATTTTTTTATCATTACTACTGTGGCGCAAGAATTCCCATATATATATTTGCTATGTACAACAGGCATCAGTTGCTTTCTACAATTGAAATCTCTATTTAAGATTTTATGACTTTATCCAGCATATGCTACTGAATTATGTCATCTCTCTGGTTTTAATCACATTATTTCCTTTATAGTAATGTGTGTGACTGAAGACCTGCTGTGATTATCAAATTATATGTTTCAGAAAAAGATAGAATTGTCTTGCCATTGAGTATTCAATAAAACTCAGCCTTGCCCAATCATACTTGAATTAAGGTTCCCACAGCCTATTGATATAGCTGTGAACTTTTCATAGAAAGTTTGCTCCATATCTACATCAAACAAGGAATAACAATGCTGAGTGGGCAGATTTGGGATAATTTATCAAGGTAATAGATTCCAGATGAACAGCCATGTTTGAAGCTGACTGTTGAGAAGGAAGAAAGGCATTGTTATCAAATTAGCATGATATTTTAGAGGGGAACAGCTTAGTATAAAAAGAATGCTCTTTTCATAATAGTCACAGCTGAAGTTGTCAAAAGTCACCTTTGTTCAATAATGTATAGCAGAGTTGTAGAGATATTTTTCCACATACTGAAGCAAGCTTATTTAACTTCATACAATGCTCCTTGTATTTGTGTTCCTGGATTTTGATGCTGGCTTTTTTTCTTCTTCTACTTTTTCAGCCCTTGTGATCTGTAAGTATTTCACTTCTTAATATTATACTGTCTTTATGCACATATTGTACAAATATAACATACACAGGCATAGGAATTACTTGTTCTGCTTTGTAAAAATATCTATGCTCATTTTAGAAAAACCAATGTTTGAGATGCAGGAGCATTTCAAGTATAACATAGTATCATTGTTCACTATGCAGCTCAAACAGCACTCATTTCCCTTCAATGCAATCTTCTCTCCTGTATTATGTGATTGTTGGGGGCAATATGCTGACTCTGTAAATCGTTTAGAGAGGGCTGTAAAGCACTATGAAGTGGTATATAAGTTTACGTGCTACTGCTGTGCAATGCTGAAATCCATCTATTATCAGTTACCCTACCTTGTAGCCAAATGGGCAAGTACATCGATAAAAGTCCACGGGATCATTGTTGCAAGTCCCATTATTTTTACAGGGAGTAGATAGGCAAGGGTTACATTTGGACACAATGCTGATGTCAACAACTCCTGCAATAAAACAAGAATACATCTGAAAAAGTTTGACAACAATTTCAAACATTTTCAAGAGATCGGCTCATACAGTATGCAAGAATATTACTCAGTCTTTGGTGCATGGTGCATATAATAAACGTGTATATAAATACATAAAAATAAGAAATATTCTCTTGGTAGTTTAAGTGCTGCTACTGTATTATGTATCAGTGACCTTAGTTAGTGCACTTCAAGTATAAACACTGTGCTACAACAAAGCTAACTTGCAAAAAATGCTCTCTTAAGAAGAATTCATTTCATCATGCTATAAAAGCAAAATGAATGAAAGAAAGAAATGTCAGGTCTTTGAGGTAGCCTGGGTCACAAAACACTAGAAACTTCACACTTTTCTGTTTTAAGAAAATGCTAGGGGTTAAGCTCAAGTGTTACAAAAATTGCCATATTTCTTTCAAAGCCATCCCTGTACTATCTTTTGGAGCATTCTATCAAGAAGTTCTGACATGAGATATCAAATCAAATCAAATTTTATTCATCTCATGCACAGTCATACATAGTACGAAATGCAGTGAAATGTGTATAAAGTTATTTTAGCTCACAATGACAACTATGTACTGTCTATCACCTTTTGCTCCTGTAATGAATGACTGACTGAATATGTTAATAAATAAATAAATTAAAAATTAGTCAAGTAGAGAAAATAAATCCCACACATTTCAAACATGACTGCCATTGAACTTGAATGGTAAATATTATTAACTTTTAATCCACAATTTTCAGAAAAAAAACCTGTTTGATGTAAATTTCAGTAAAATTCTGTTGAAGATATATGCTTGTCATTTCCCTTCAATCTTTTCTTATGGGATCCTTAATATAATTGTCTTTGACAGGCATATGAGTGGCTCTGTAATGATCAGTGGGGTAGAAAATGGAACATCACAAATACTGGAAATATCCCTTAGTATACAGGGAAACACTAGATTTAAGGGCAACAGAAATGCAAAATTAAAAGAAAGCATCAAGTGTAGTATATTGCAATAATGTTTTGGGAAACAAGGAATTTTTAGTCAGAAAAGAAATATACAGCTTCTGTTTAGTTTTGAGATTATGAGGGCAAATTAGGACTGAATCATGGCACACTTTCATCACCAAGTTTTAATTCTTTAGCTTCCTCAAATTTCAGTTCTTTACACTCAAAAGTAAAACCTTTCTTAGGCCATGGCCATGTTTTTACATTAGAAGTAGTAATGGGTTGCAATTGCCTTCTTTCACAATTTATATATGTGTGTGTGTGTGTGTATGCATGCAGATCTAGGTGTGTCACACATTGGCATTCCGGTCACACACTGCTCGCACTGGCACTGGCATGAAGCAGAAGGCACCAGCCTGAAGATGGCAAGTGGGACCTCACCGAAACGTTGCAAAGATACTTTCAGACTTACACGGGGAAAGACCCAAACACACCTAGATCTGCAAGGCGCATATATATATTAGCCAATTGTTTATTCTGCTGGTATTTTAAAAATTCAGGGAGGCAGAATAAACAATTGGCTAATATGTATATACGGCACATGGTTGTCGCTAAACAAATTTCTGCCTGGATAGTCTCTGAAGATATATGAAAAACTTCTTGCCCTGGCTTGAAGCAGAGGGTACCAGCCTGAAGATGGCGAGTGGGATCTCACCGAAATGTTGCAAAGAGATTCTCAAACTTACACAGGAAAAGACCCG
>JAEANM010020538.1:0-12076 GCA_017656035.1 Myanophis thanlyinensis
GACTAGACTGGACTAGACTAGACTAGACTAGACTAGACTAGACTAGACTAGACTAGACTAGAATGCAATGCAATGCAATGCAATACAATACACATGGGTGTCTAGGCAAAATACTACAACACATCCCCTCCTTCATATTCACCCTATAAGTAACCAAGCAATATGCTTTTTTTTTTCTGACATGCAGAATTTTCTATTCCTTTTCTCTCCACTCTTCTCTCTCAGACAAATAATGAGTTTGAAAACTTGGAAGAATAAACCTCTGGTTTGATCTTGAAACAATGTTTTTTCTTTCATTGATGCTGCATATAGCTTTCTGGTTTGTTTGTTTTTTTTTCCCACTGTCATACAAATACAACGTTTGAGAGTTTTGTTTTGCTTTCACTGGGGTTAATTAATAAGAATTGTTTTTTTTCTATTGACTGCTATGTAGGGGTCATGTAGACTTTTGCAACCCAGCTATAGCAGCCTGGTCTTCAAGCTGCATTACATGAGACTCTGGACAATAGAGAGGCTTAGAGACAATGGCCTTCACTTCTGGAATTCATTTCTGATCTTGTAGGGAGGGAAGGGGTGGTTAAAGACTATAGGTAGTCCTTGACTTACGACCACAATTGAGCCCCAAATTTCTGTTGCTAAATAAAACAGTTGTTAAGTGAGTTTTCCCCCATTTAACAACCTTTCCTGCTACCCTTGTTAAGTGGGTCACTGCAGTTGTTAAGTTAGTAACATGGTTGTAAGTGAATCTGGCTTGCTCATTGACTTTGCTTGTCCAAAATTTGCAAAAGGGGACCATGCGACCCCCATGGTCATAAATATGAGTCAGTTGTCAAACATCTGAATTTTGATCACATGACCCTGGGGATGCTGCAAGAGTGGTGAGCATGAAAAATATTGTCATAAATTACTTTTTTTCAGTGCCCTTGTAAGTTCGAACAATCACTAAACAAACTATTGTAAGGTCTACCTGTAGTCTTCTCCTGGGATGAATTTTCCCATTAGGAATTTTCTTTATTGGCCTGAAAATGTAGTAAGATAAATGAAGGGAAGAAGCTGTACCTGGTGAATGGCTGCTTTTACTATCATGCAAGATGCTGCCACAGATTGCCTTTCTTCACATCAGCACCTTCAATAAACAGATGTTGTGTTCAACATCTTGAGCATATGTGCGTCAGTGAGGATTCCTGCTTTCCTAATGTATAGGTAAGGGGCTTTCTCCCTCTCTCACATCAACACCATTCAGTCCAGTGATTAAAACTGAAATTTATGACAAAACCCCCACACACATTTTTCTTTTTTTAACCCAAATCTTTTTTCACCAGTGGATTTCCTTGACATCAGATGCAGATGTCAGCACAGGAAACTTTCAGAGATGGAGTGGGCCTTATTAGGGAAAGAGCAACGGGCTCTCAGAGGCTTCTAAGACCAAGAATTATTTGCTATCTCTGACCTGTAGGGTGACAGCTTACTTTAGTTAGATAACCATATAAGCAATTCTAGATTTTTTTTTTCAAAGAAAGACTTTTATATTATGGTGATGGTGATGCAATATTTAGCTGCTCTCGCAGACTGGAGATGCCTATCAATGATACCTTCTAACAAAAACATTCCTGCAACAGCTGAGCTGCCCAGAGAACTTTACGATCTTTTTCAGTGGGCATCCAAACTGGGATAAGTATTAGAGGCTTTTGGGATTTAAGTAGCTGTGATGAATGGCTACATTCATTGATATTAATGAGGCATGCTGATCAAGGGAGGATAGATTACAAGGGCTAGAACAACAAGGTGCTTGAGGCAGAACATCTCCCTTTCTTCACAAACACGTTTGCAGTTTGAAACAATCCAAAGTTTCCATTTGGGCTCCGGAATGGGAAATCAATTCAATTCAAACCTTTATTGTCAGAGTACAACATGTGTACAATGAGATTGACTGAACCTCCCTCTGGGCAGCCCCCTCAACCCAATACAACTCACAGTGAAAAACAGAAAATCTCTAACCCAGTGAGTCCTTCTGCACCATGTGAACTTATTTGCACATCGTACTGGCCCCACAAGTCAATCGTACTACTGTTGTAAAACTATTTTATTTTCATTCAGAAGTTTGACGGCCTAGGGATAAAAACTGTTCATCAGCCTGTATGTGCGGCTGCCTATGAAATGTTGGTTTTATAAATCGTAGTTGGTCCAATCAAGCCATAGACAAACTGAATTCTAATTTTGTATTCCAGCTTACTATAAACTGGAACAAGTCACAGATTTCCCTATTTAAATATAACAAATACATAGGGGAGGAAGGGGATAGAAAAACACTTCTATGGCTAGGTAGGTAGGTATGATCTCTAGCAGTGGTGGTGAACCTTTTACTTACCGAGTGCCAAAAAATACGTGCTTTGCACATGCCATCTGCTCTTGTGTACGGCTCCTCCATATTCACTGCATGTGCAACCGCACCATCTGCACATGCATGTGCAATGCATGTGTGCTGAGTTCAGGCACTCACGCACACATGAGCAATTGCGTGTGCATGCGCAAGAGAGCTCCGAAGACCAGCTGGATTTCCTGCTGCAATCACGCTCATTCACAGCGGATGCCCGAAGACCAGCTGTGCCTCTGCAATTGCACATGTGTGCATGTGCAATTGCATGCACGTGCTCAGCTGGAGGTATGTTGGCCAACATCTTGTGTGCCCAGCAAGATGGGTCTGCGTGCCACCTGTGGCACCCGTGCCATAGGTTCGCCATCACAGATCTATAGGTTTCAGGCACAGTAACCAGGACCACTTGTGAAGAGTTTCTTTTTGTTTGTTTGTTTTACATTTTTATTGAGTTATAAGATGAAATATGATACAAAATACAAAAGTAAATAAGAGAACGGTGGGGAGGAAGAGGGGGAAGAGAAGTGAGGAAGAATAAGAAAAAGAAAGAAAAGAAAAAGAAACATTGACTTCCAACTCTCTCTGATGCAGTAAAATAAGGCATTAACATCAAATCACAACTTTTTGTTTTTTTCATAATAATATAAACAAGCCATTTCTATAAGGATCTATCAATCTAATCGATAAAACCGAAAATCAAAGTTCTTTTCCATTTCAAGCACAAAATTCAGAAACATCTCCATGTGGAAACAAAAGTGCTTATATTCTTTTCTTTAATCAAAATAGTCAGTTTTGCCATTTCAGCCAACTCCATCAACTTCTGCAACCATTCTTCCATGGTAGGAATCGAAGTATCCTTCCATTTTTGTGCGTACAATAGTCTTGCTGCTATCAACATACATAGTAACAAAATTCCAATTTTTTTCTCCAGGTATTTTTCCATTAGGTCCGAAAGGAAAACTCCTGGTTTCATCTTTATCTCCATTTTCAAAATTTTCTGTATTAAAATACGAATCACTCCAATTTTTTTGGCTTTATCACATGTCCACCATATATGATAAAAAGTCCCTTCTTTGCTTTTACATTTCCAACATTCATTTGACACACTTTTATACATCTTAGATAATTTATCTGGTGTTAAATACCAATGATATATCTTTTATAAAAAAATCTTTTAGATTATAATTTAATGCACATTATAAACTCTTCATCCACATATTTTCCCATTGTTCAAGCATCACATTATATCCAAAATTCCTTGCCCACTGAATCATGCAATGTGTTACATGTTTATTTTCCAAATTCAATTTCAGTGACAGACAGTGAGTTTCAGCAGTGGTTTTATTACTGTGTTATAAGAATCTTGTTATACTGACTGCATTCCCTTTGGAATGGCACGATATGGCTTGAAGAATTCTGGGGGAGATTTGTCCTGTGTTTGTCCTGTGTGGCCCTAAACTCTGGGCCTCTTGACCCCTCCCTCTAGTCTAGCTGGTGATTCCACATCAAAGAGATTGCACCCCAGTAGGATGTAACATTTGTTAGTTGAAAATGGTGTTACAAAACTCCAAATTTTCTGCAAGTGTGCATACTTCAGCCCTAATAGCTGCGCAGGGAAAGTGTTTTCTTAAGAATTCCACATATATTTCCATAATTTTCCAAAGTAACAAAGATAAATTCAGAAAGAAGCATCTTTCCACCTGGCTTCTGTGCTGGGAGCAATTAAATTGTATTTTCATGTGGTCATTTGCATAAAGGTGAAACCACAATTCTGTAAGAATGATCAAGATGGTATGACTGTGATTGGGAAGATGTGACTATTAATACTTATTCACCACACAAATGAACAAATGAATTTTCTGCGGCTTTCAAGCAGAAAAACTTTACTGGGAACAGGAACCAATTTTTTTCATGCATATTCCCCACCAACTTCCAAAATTATGGTAAATTGGCTCCTGTGTGGCATTGATATTAGCAGTACCCTTTTCCTGCTACCTAACATCATCATCTAACATATTATCACCAACAGTCCGGTATACTTGCCTTCTGCTAACAGAATGTTTTGGATGCTTAGCTGAAATGATTCAGAAACTTGCTCAGAGATTAGTTTTCCAGATGCACTGAAGCAACACTGCTGTTTTCCAGATGCACTGAAGCAACACCCATACTTCCTCTACCAGCACATATCGCAACAATAGAACATGGGTTCAAGAGTTCTACAGGACGTAACTGAAACTAGGCATTATTAACATATTAATCTAATTAATTAGCAATTTCCTGGCCTTCACCCTGTTTCTAACCCAGTTGAGGATGTAAATCCAATGGCAGTGGTTCTCCAATGTCTTATGGTCTGTTGAGTACAAGGAGGCATTAGGGCAGTGGTGGCGAACCTTTTACTTACCGAGTGCCGAAAAGCACACGCTTTGTGTGTGCCACCTGCAATTGTGCGGGCCACATCCACGTGCACTGCATGTGCAAGCGCACCATCTGTGCACGCATGCAACTTTTGCATGTGCAATGCATACATGCTGCATGCATGCACTCACACACACATGAGCAATCATGTGTGCATGTGCAAGGAGAGCTCCAAAGACCAGCTGGATTTCCTGCTACAATCGCGCACGTGCACAGCAGAGGCCTGAAGATCAGCTCAGGCTCTGCAATCATGCATGCGTACATGCGTAATCGCATGTGCATGCTCAGATGGAGGTAAGTTAGCCAACAGCTTGTGTGCCCAGCAACATGGCTCTGTGTGCCACCTGTGGCACCCGTGCCATAGGTTCGCCATCACGGCACTAGGGTGTAGACACAGAGAAGGATTTATTCAGTGTTCTCTTTTTTGTCACTATTTCACTAGACTTTCTTTGACAGATTGATAATTGTCACTTCCTTCATCCTTTGTTCCCAGACACACAGAATGTCTTTACTTCTCCTCCTAGGATATTGTTACCTATAATGTAATTCCTGTAAAAAAAATATCTTGTTAAAATTCTAAAACCTGTTTTGCTCCTCACTGCTCAGGTTAGATTCCTGCTCTCATTTCTCACCAAACTCCAACCTCTAGCAGTTGATAGTGCTAAGCTTTTTGGTCCAGCACTTGGCTTCTACAGCTGGATGCTAATGTGCAAAGGTTCATTTCTTCTGTAGGCGCCATAAGCAGAGTACCTTTGCCAAACTTACACCAATGACCTCTATTTTCATCTCAACAAACTTCTTCGTGCAAGGAGGTGATGAAATCCTTCTTGTAATTCCCCTCTGCAACATGCTTCAGAGCTTCAAGGCTCTTCCATTTCCAGTGGCTGCCTGGAAGAATTGAAAGTTGCTTCTGCAATTGAGGAAAAGCACAGGATTTTTCATTACCTCCAAAGTCCCTCTATCTTATAGTAGATGGACTAGGAATGTTAGTACATTGGCTTTTTCTCTTCTCTTTTTTAGAATCCTCCATGGACCTCTAAGTCAACTGAGCTAATTGGAGGGAAGCAATGGCTTTGTTTTTTGAGCTGCAAAGCTCATCATGATCATTGTCATCAGCCATTCAGTTGTGAATGACCCTTAGTCAGTCTATGGAGCAGCACTCTCCATGTCCATCTGTCTCGCACTGTCTCCTTCAGATCAGCCATGGTCATCCTGGTGCCATCCTTTATAGCAAGGGTCCCCAACACCCAGTCCGTGGGCCAGCACTGGTCCATGGAGTGCCAGAAATTGGGCCACACAAACAAGCAAACAACCCTACAACTCTCCACAGAACTGGTCCATAGTGCCCAAAAGGTTGGGGGCTACTGCTTTATAGTGTCCATCCAGCAGATAGTAGGCTGGCCCCTTCTCATTTTTCCATTGATCACTCCCATCATGACATACTTTTCGTCACCTCACATGACATGACCAAGGTATGACAACCTCTGTTTGACGATCTTGGCTTCAAGTGATATTTTTGGTGAAGTTCGATCTAGGATTTCTTTATTTGTTATTTTGGCAGTCCATGGGATGCATAATACTCACCTCCAGCACCACAGTTCAAAAGCTGCTTTTCTCTTATTTTGCATTCAGTTACTTATGGGCAATATCCTGGTAATAGATTGCCACAAGAAAGTTCTATGCAGGAGCAGCCGAGACCTTGAAAGTAATGTGATTCTTGGGCCAAACGAGTTTCTTTTCATCTGGGGAAGCCTGGCCTACTTTATCCCAAATCAGCTCATTATTAAAATGAGGTGGGAACTCTTTCTCTCCATTCTCAGAAACACTTTGTTTTGACTTTTGCATGTTACTTTCTTGATGATGATACTTTAATCTGTTCTGTTTTTTGTTGCATGATTCATAAATGGGACAGAGAAATGTAAATTAAGACATAACTACATAATGGAGTGGGAAGTGAAAAAATATCAGACGAGGCATAATATAAAACAGGTGGATTTTGCCTGGCTTTGCTTGTTAGATCACAATACATAACTCAAATTTGTGACAGTATAACACCACCATTGCTGTTTTCCCATTTCTCTTTCCCTGCTTCCACTCCAAAAGATCCCTTCTCCTTCTGGAGACATTGTTCCTGATTGCAAAAGACTTGAGCATTATTACCTGAAACTCGCCCCCCCTCAAAATCGATTTCCTAGGAGGCAATTGGCGCAATGCTGGAGAATGTAACTTAAGTATAGCCTCATAGACACAATATTTGTAGAAAAACATACTAGATTGCTTTTTCCATAAGCTTCTGGAGACAATTTTTATGCAGCTTCACACATCCCATGGAAATACACTGTTTCATGAGACATTTAATCCTTAACTGTGTATTTAATGAGTTTCGTACAATGAACACTTAATATTATTATAGTTTTGTGTCAACACAAAGCACATTGGCATGTTTTCCCAAGATATAAAATCTTACCGCCCTCCTGTAGCAGATCCTCCTGCAGGATAATTGACCACATTGTGAGTTACAGCCAGAATCCTAAAATCAACGTTGAGGGCAAATAATGAAAGGAAATGTCAAATATTGCACAATAGTGCTTTCATATAATAGAAAATGCTCATAAAGGGATCCAAGCCTACTGAATGACTAGGAATCCGCCTGCCGACTTCAGGGTATTTTTTTTTTCTTGGCCACAAGACGAGAACGGAATGATGTTGGCCTAGTTACGCTTGGCCTTAATTCAGGAAAGCTCAGAAGATAGAGCAGAAGGACACCCAGTGGGAGTTTCCCATTTGTTTTCATTCAACAGCCTTTGATGCCAGACCACAGGCCACTTCCCAATGTAGCTCAGTTTAATGGCCAGCTTGGCACTTCAGCACCTGTAGGAGAAAGAAAAGATGCGAGCTGAAGCAGCCTCCCCTGACCTGGCACTCTCCAGATGAGTTGGAAGAGTTCTTCCCATCATTCCCAGCCACAATGTCCCCATGCGTGGGAGGAGTGGGGGAGCACAAATTAAGAGAGTCTGATTTAAAGAGACATAGCTGTTGGCAACCTCTAGCAATTGATGCATTTATTAAACAAGTCTTTGCACCTTTGTGACAAACTACTGCTATGACAGGAGCAGAATGATCAAAGCAATGGGGAGGCAAGGAACCACCACCAAAATGTGAGTAGTATTTTGTCCACCCCTATAGGAAAGGCCTTGGGAAGCAACATTGCTGAAGGAGAGATATGGCTGTCTACCAACTGTGGTTAGTGAGTGCAGGGCTTATCTGTAGCTGATAGGAGCTAGGAGGATCACCAATGTGAACCTGACTCTTCTGGATTCACAGCTTCTGTGCAGTTTCAGCTGAGCCACTGGGCCAAGGACAAAACATAGTTTCAGTTCAGCCCCAATGTTAGTGGAGGCTGCAAGTATCTGGAGCTACTGATATAAAGATGTTGTGAGGCAGAAGAACTGTGGTGGAAGAAAAAATGTCTGACACATGAGGTACGATCATTAAATTCTGAGACTAGTCCCATAAATTGAAATAAAATTACCTGATTTAAATCTGGCTGCCATCCCCTTCAAAGTAGTTCCCCTGGGCAGCTGTACACCAATCCCAGTGCCTCTTCCATTTTTGGAATGCCTCCTGGAAGTTGCATTCTTCAAGCCTGTCAAGCATCTTCTACTATTCGCGTTGGATATCCTCCACCATGCCAAAATTTCAGCTTCAATTTCATCTTTGGAAACAGAAAGAAGTCGCAGGGGGCCAAATCTGGTGAATATGGGGGATGAGGAACAACAACCATCTGGTTACGGGCATAAAACTGGCATGTAAATAAATAAATAAATGTTGCAAGAACTCTGTGAGCTGGTGCATTGTCGTCATGGAGCATCCATTTGTTCTCTGCCCAGAGTTGTGGTAGTTTCCAACGAATGTTCTCTCTGAGATGTCTCAAAACATTGCAGTAGAAATCAGCATTCACTGTTTGAGCCGCAGGGACAAATGCACCATCCCATGCATGTCGAAAAAAATGATGAGCATGCTCTTGGTAGCACTCTTGACCTGTTGTGCCTTCTTCGGTCCTGGAGATTGTGGGCTCTTCCATTGTGAAGACTGCTGCTTGGTCTCAGGATCGTACCCAAAGACCCAAGCCTAGTAATGATCCTGGACATGAATTCTGGGTCATCCAGGGACCACTGATGGAGATCTTGATAGACTTTGAGACGGTGCACTTTTTGCTCTTCTGACAGAAGCCTGGGCACAAACTTGGCAGCAATGCAGTGCATGTTCAAAATTGATGTCAAGATCACTTGAACCTCTCCAAATGACATGTTGATGATCTCTGCAATTTCTCTGATGGTTATGCATCGATCATCATGAAGAATTTGTCAAATTTTTTTTTGACATTTTCAGGAGTGTTGCACCTGTGTGGCTGACCTGGCCTCTTGTTGTCCTCCAGTGATGTTCTGCCATTTCTGAAATGCGAATGCCACTCAAAACACCTTGCTTGACTCATTGCTTCATTCCTGTAAGCTTTCTTCAACATTCCATGGGTTTTGGTTGGCAATTTCTCAAATTTCACGCAGAATTTGACATTAGCACTCTGCTCCAATTTTGAGTCCATCATGATTTTGCAAATGCATGGATGTACATGCTAACTAAAATGTCTGTAACACAGGACTCAATGAAGATAGTGCTTTGAAATTTTGTGTAGCTTCTCCTCAAGGTCGTTATGCATCACTGCTGCACGCGCATGACAATTGCATGATCCATTCCCCTACAGCAGGTGCAGTCTTGGAATTTAATGATTGCACTTCATACATAGTAACAATAGCATTAAGATTTATATATCACGCCATGCCACAGTGCTTTACAGCACTCTCTGAGAGGTTTACAAATGTCAACATATTGCCCTCAACAATCAGGATCCCAGTTTTACTGATCTAGGAAGGCTGGAAGGAAGGCTGGAAGGCTGAGTCAATTTTGAACCTCTATCAGGATTGAACTCCAAACTGTGGGCAGAGTTAGCCTGAAATTACTTCATTGTGTGAGAGTTCAATCCTAGGTAGTGGCAGGTGTTTTCTCCTAGGGTGCAAAGAAAAAAAACCCTGCAAAGTCCACATGGTGTCAGGAAGGGCATCCATTCAGTAAATATACAGTTTTATCCAGTCGCCCGACTCTACCTCAAATTAAGGGATTACAGGGTCGTATAAAGGGAGTTACTGCATTCTAATCACTGCACCATCAAAGTTGCTATGTAGCTATATTAAGATCAAGGTTTCCCTGTCAGTCGTGTTTGATTCTAGGGCATGGTGTTCATCTCTGTTTCTTGGCCAAAGGAGCCAGCGTTGTCTGAAGACAATTTCCATGGGTCGTGTGGCCAGCATGGCTATATACCAAAGGTGCACGGAACACTGTTACTTACCACCAAAGTGACACCTATTAATCCACTTGCATTTGCATGCTTTCAAACTGCTAGATGGGCAGGAGCTGGGGCAAGTAACAGGACCTCACCCCGTTGCATGGAGCGATAGATAGATAGATAGATAGATGCAGAATAATCATCTTAATTATATTTAGTTCTAATACCACATGAATGAAATAAAATTTAGCTTTTGTTCTGACCCTGCTGGATTAGAGCATTCTCAGCCCAACATTCTTGCTAGTTCATGCATCACATCAAGGCATCACATGGTTTCTTTGGTTTGGGTTTGCCAGGATAGATCAGAACATGGTTGCTTGTAAACTCTGTTTCTATGGCTTAATGCAATGGGTCCTAGGTGAATGTGGCTTACTGAACAAGCTACAGTTAAAAACAATATTGTGCTTTAGGCAATGAGAGAACTCAGTCTGTATGAAATGATAGTATCCTGATTCTAGGCTGCAGAGTTTTCTTTTGTAGTATTGGGTGAAACCACAGACTTCTCATATACCTGAAGAAGGTGCTGTAAGCATACTGCAGTAGATGAGGGGAAGTTCGGAAATTCCCCATTCACTTTTGATCGGATGAAATTAAATGGAGATACACAAATGTATGACATACATTGTCAGCTGCTTGCAGGAAGTCTTCAGTCTCAAAAGACGATTTCAAAATGCATTGAAGAGTTATAACCACACAATCTATTTCCTTTGGCTCCCAGATCCTGACATGAAAACTTGTCTGGAGTTTCATTTTCACAGATTCAGGGAGAGATGTTTTCCCTAACAACAACTTGCTTTGGGAATTTTATCCACAAGGAAATGCAACTGACTCCCGTCTTTCTATCAGAGGATTTATGAAGTTAAGAGGTAAGGATAATTTTATTCAGTTTTATTTTTATATTCCTAAAACACAACTCTTAGCCACATAGGTTATAATTTCCAGTGTAAAAGGTGCATTTCAAATTCAGTAAGTCTGAGATTCTTTTAAAATAACCTATACTATTCTATTTTCAAATAAAGTCCTTGACGTATTTGTATTCCTAGATGACTTCCTATGCAATAGATCAGTTTTGTCTCATGAAGTAGTATCTTGTTGATGTAATGATTGATTATGTGTCATGAAGTCGTCAATTCCCAGCAACCAGAGACAGATTTTCTCCATGATGATCTGTACCTAACCTGGGCTTTCAGGTCTTCCAACACAAACAGTAATTGATTTTGCCCCTTTTGCTAGTGATCATCGTCTTCTTTCTTTCCATTTTTTTCCAGCATTAGATCTTCTCCAAAGAGCTACTGAATGTCTTTGGGTAATGTGCCTGAGGTAAGATAATTTGAGCCTGGTCATTCATTCATACCTTGGGTGAGGACTTTGAGATGATTTGTCTGATAATCCATTTGCTTGGCTGTCTACCATATTCTCCAGCATCAAATTCAAGAATGTCAGCCTATGTGCTTCTTCAGCATTCAGTATTCACTTCCATAGAGTGTCACAGGGAATACCATGTCTTGGATGATTCTGATCTTTTAAGTGTAGATACATCATAGCATTTGACTTTATTTTTTTAATGGAAAGCTTTGGATAGTTGAATGTTCTGGTCTGGATACACTGCAGGCCAGATGCTTTCTAAGGGCTATTGTAAAATAACAATAGACATTTCTTAAGTGGACAAGAACAGGAAACTAACCCTATACTCCTTTCCACAAACCATGCATGAAGAGTGGACACTGGTTTTATAAACACAAACTTTCTTCAGCGTAGTATCAATATAAAGTTCCAAACTTCCTTTAAAACTAGTACTTGGGAAGCCTTCATTTTGTCATATGCATTAATTCAGTCGGCACATTACAATGTTAAACTGAATGACATTATTACAAAGCTGTGCTAAG